>PVKV010009322.1:0-81854 GCA_004027835.1 Alouatta palliata | reverse complement strand
GGGTTCAAGCAATTCTCCTGCCTCAGCCTCCCGAGCAGCTGGGACTACAGGCACGTGCCACCATGCCCAGCTAATTTTTGTATTTTTAGTAGAGACGGGGTTTCACCATGTTGACCAGGATGGTCTCGATCTCTTGACCTCGTGATCCACCCGCCTCGGCCTCCCAAAGTGCTGGGATTACAGGCGTGAGCCACCGCGCTCGGCCCCATTGTCATATTCTTTACCCAAAGAAACCTGTTGGAATTGGACAGAGAAGGAACATTCTGTCTTATAAGTCTTATAAGTCTTAAAACTTCTGTCTTATAAGTCTTAAAATTTCTGTCTTATAAGTCTTAAAACCAGTACCAAGTGCAGTATTAATTGTGAGATATTTGTAGAATCGGTGGATAGAAGGGTGGGAGAGGAGAAGGATCTGAAGAATTCCTGTAGCAAACTGAAGAGGTTCCAACCTCTTCCAATTGAGCTATTTTTAGCCTTACTCATCATTTGTAATCAAAACAATCCTTTTCTTAGCCTTACTCCTCCCCAACCCCTGCCCCACTACTATTTTTGCTATGGTAATAGTCATTGCCAACTTATTTTGTTTGGAACACACAAACAGAGCTGTCTCTTCCCGTCACAGAGATTTTAACAGTAAAAACCCACGGCATCATTACCTCTGCCTTGTATTCCAGACAATAATAAAGAACATTGTAACATCACTGTGTCAGCACAAACAAAGAACTATGTAATTTTATCCCATATTAATACAGTGTCGCGCAGAAGGTATTATCACTAGATGGCAATCTATAAAAATGGCCCCTGAGACCAAGCACTGGCACAATTATTTATTCTTCAATTATTTATTCAGTCCTAAGGATGGAAATGCTGACAGACGCTGCAAAATGCTCTACCTACCAATTTACAGAAATTGAATGACGGAATCATTTGTGGACCGAAGTAGCTTTTTATTAACCCTATTTTGATTTATTTAAATTCTCACTTTCACAGCTTAACTATGTTTACTGCACCCACTTACATGATAGAAATGAGAGGCTGTTTTGTTCATAAAAGCTACTTCAAAACAAATAAATTAATATTTATTCTGAAAGGGTCAGATCACAAATGGAGGCTTTATAACGGCCTCAGGAACATTCAAATTGCATCCTTAATATTTCATATGATTTTATATTTAGATTGGCTATTTTATGTAAAGTCTTTTTCCCTTTTAGTTCTTAGACCTCTTGAAATCCCTTTTCTAGCCAGGATGGAGGGAATAGTCACACATAACTTCCATTTGCAGTAAGTAATTGCAACTTAATTTATGTAAGGGGAGATTTCCAGAAGCTTCTCACTCCTGTCTCTTTCTTCTCAATTTAATTGTATTGATAGATGCTATTCTTGTGATTCCAATATATTATTTGTACATGATAAAATACAATTCCCATTAATTCACACTTAGCAGTCATAAAGGAATTTGTTTGGTCTTAACTCCTAAAGTTTACAAGATTATTTACATTTCAGTCATAAAGGAATTTGTTTGGTCTTAACTCCTAAAGTTTACAAGATTATTTACATTTGTATTAATACTAGAGTTCAAAAAATATGTCTTTCTTTAGAGATCAGTTTCAATTTTCCCTAAATCAGTTATTTTTAGTTTTGATTTATTAAATATTTGGGTGAGATCCAATTTATCTCACCTTCTCATTTTTTAAAAGAGAAGTAATTTTATTTACATTAACTTTAAAATATTTTTATGCCAAACACTAGTTATTTTGAGGGGAATCGAAACAAATCATAGCAGAGATAGGAAACTTTCAATATTTTGGGAGAATATTTTTTAAAATAACTGTATGTTTACCTAAGTAGGTGTGTATATGCATGCATTCACTTGTGATATGCACATATGCACACACAGAAATTTATGATGTCCTTTAAGAATCTTGGGAATGTCAAAAAAAGTAAAGTGAAATAACAATTTTCAAAAATATATTTTTGTAGTAAAAATGCACTATCGGTGTTACTGTATAAATCAAATTTGCTAAAGTTTATAAACATTTTTATTACTACTTTAAACTTGGACGTAATCAGATGTATCTGCTGTTGACAATATGGCTCTCAATATAAAAATGATCACCTTTTTTGCGTAAAGCCTCATTCTCAGAAGTAAAATGTGTATGTGAGGATATTAACTAGTTCACAGGATTGTTGTAGAAAGTCTATTACGTATTTCGATACTGAAATTCTTATGACCTGGATCAGTGGCTTGGATCATAGCTAATCTTTATGAAAAGATCATTTTATTATTACATTATTACTACAGGTAGGCTTCCACCCTAGGCGTTACCTGAATCCTCTGGTTGTACTGTCCATGATGTCCAATAGTAGATTAAAAAAAAGAAACAACAAAAACAAAAACCCAAGCTAATGCCTACCATGTTGCTACAAGTATCTTTTAACTTGTGGTGTGAAGTTATTTCTGAAGGTGAAGTTTGCCATTCAAATACCATTTCCTGGTGTTCATTTGATTTCTGTAACACCTCTTTTTCTGTCTCCATTAACTCTATCTATAGTCCCTCTAAACATGCCACGTACCACTTACACTTTGCCAAAGTGTAGTTTTTGCTCCTGTATCTGCCTTGTAAGATAATGTTTTGGTTTCATGATTTGTAAGTGGAAGGGGGTGCTTAGCAGGAGTTCTGAGGTCACCAGCCCAGGGAGGAGGAAATGGAATCAGAATAACCAGACAGGAATAGAGGGGGTACTGGGCTGATGAGCATTGTGGGAGGTGATATTAGTGACTCATGCTGCTAGAGCGAGACCACTCTTTGATTCTGTTTGTAGAAATTTTAAGCTAAAACTGACAGGTTGTTGCCTTTGTGTAAACTGTTAAACGTGGGAAGTTAACCTATGCTACAAAATACTGATTAAGACAAGTCATGGGCAAGGGCAAAGAGCTAAGTGGTTTACTTCCATACACTAGTATGTCCCTTCTCAGTCTTCGTTGTTATTTCATACGACTTGCTTCCTCTAGCTAGTCCAAGCTTTGTTTGTATAAAAAAGAACTGCCATTTAATGAACACTTGCTATGAACCAGACACTGTGCTAGAAGTGGGTATAGGTACTCCAGGGGAAAGGCTTCTCCAGCAGCTTAGCTTGTTCATGTGTTAGTAGTGTCCCAAAAGGTCAATAGTGGAAGCTCTAAGGCTTCTTGTAGCTTAGGCTTGGACTGAATAAATAACAATAGTAACACAACAGCAATGGTAACAGTAACAATGAAAACAGCTCTTCTAGGAAATTTGAGGAAAGTCTCTTGCATATTAAATATAAAAATATTTGCCATTAAAGATTATTTTAAAATTTGTTTTGAGTGCTGTCTATCAGGCATGTGCACTTGGAATATGTTTTTTTTTTTTTTTTTTATAATATATTCTGCCACCTAAAAATAGGAAGTATGTATCCATTTAGGTGTTAGGCAAGTTTTTCACTCCTGGTTTCTATTTGTCTTGAATGTTACTGCCTTAGCCACACTATTTAGCATGGGGATTTTAAAAAAATGGTGTACATGTTCTCATTTACAAGTAGGAGCTGAACAATGAGAATTCATGGACATAGGGAGGGGAGCAACACACACACTGGGGCCTGTTCAGGGTGCGGAGAGTGGGGTCGGGAGAGCCTTAGGGAAAAGAGCTAATGCATGGCGGGCTTAATACCTAGGTGATGGGTTGATGGGTGCAGCAAACCACCATGGCACATATTTACCTATGTAACAAACTTCTACATCCTGCATATGTGCCCCAGAACTTAAACAAAAACTGGTGTGATCTTTCTGTAAGACAGGATTTTAAAAGCCTGTCTACGTTTCCGAGTTTTCTTACAAGGTGCCAAGAGGCTGACCACATTGTTTGAAGAATTGTTAAGGACTTGAACTTGGAGTCTGCCAGACTTGAATTCCAGGCTCAGCTCTGGCACTGTAAGCTCTGTGGACACACAACTTCACCGAATCAACCTGCTTATCAGCAAAAAATGAAAATAATAACATTTTCCATTGAAAGGTGCTATGAAGATTAAATGAAAGTGTTTTTCTAAAGCTCCAGATGTATAGCGGGGGCCCGTCTCAGGTAATCAGAAAGTTGGAGCTGCAGTTGTTGTTACTGTTACCAATATTGCAAATGCTCTGAAAACATGGCACCATGGTTACTTCTTGTAGATGGTGACTTAAGCTTATCTTCCACATTGGGAAAATAAATGATTTATTTCCCTTTAATAGCTGTCACTGTTAAATGTCACTCTGTTGGTCCAGCCCTGCAAAGCTTACAGTATGGGGCTTATGAATCATGAATCAACACAAATGTCACCAAGCTAAAAGAGAGTTAGCAGAAGTAGCCTATGTTAAGATTAGGTTTCTGATTTAATGTGCAGTTTCTAAAAACCAAGTAGCATGTAACTGGTCTTATCCTTGCTGAGATAAGATCTCCAGATAGTTGATTTAATAATTGGGGGAGGATAATTCTTACAACTTCCAATTAGTATTGACTTGACCACCGCTTTGATCTAGGATGAAACCCCTTTGTGTTGGTCTGATTTCCTCAGCTATGGTGTGTATAGTCTAGTTTAAAGCTAGGCTCCGTTATGTACTGTGTCCATCCTGGAAACTTCATTGGACAAGGAACAGAACAGTGGCTCTCTCAAGCAGTCAGTCAGCCAGTGAACACTATAGCACCTTCTTCCATCCAGCCCTGTGTTCCTTCCCCTTATTCTTCTGTTATTTCACACCACATTCTTCCTTCAGCTAGTCCAAGCTATGTCTGTGTAAGTAAGAACTGCAGTTTAATGAACACTTGCTATGAGCCAGACACCGTGTTGGAAGTGGTGTAGGTACTCCAGCCGGTTAGCTCAGGCGTGTTCATATGGCGACAGTGCCCCAAGATGACAATATTAAAAAATGGCAGGCTTCTTGAAGTTTAGACTTGAGAGTCTCCCAGTGTCATTTCTGCTACATTATTTTGGTTAAATCAAGTTACTTAGTTAAACCTGGAGTCAATGAGAGAGAATAATTGGGGGAGGATAATTCTTGCAACTTCCGATTAGTATTGACTTGACCGCTGCTTTGATCTGGGATGAAACCCGTTTGTGTTGGTCTGATTTCCTCAGCTGTGGTGTGTATATTCTAGTTTAAAGCTAGGCTCTGTGATGTACTATGACTGTTCCAGGAAGTTCATTGGACAAGGAACAAAACAGTGGCTCTCAAGCAGTCAGCCAGTGACACAGTCAACCGTGTGCATTTAGGGAGAGAATTGTGGCCATGTTGCAGACTATCTACCAGAGACTTAGAGACAGCAACTGTCTTTTCCCCATTTGACTTCATTGTTAATGAACAGACATTTTTCAAGCACATATTGGGTAGCAAAACATCTATAATATTAGGTTTTAATTTTTTTAAAAACTTTTATTTCCAAAAAAGTTAGCTTTATCTGCGAGTACAGTTGACCCTTCAACAATATGGACATCAGGGGTTGCTGACCCTTTGTGAAGCTGAAAATCCATGTATAATTTTTAACTCCCCGAAAATTTAACTGTGAATAGCCTGTTTTTCACTGGACATGTTGCTGATGACATAAACGGTCAACTAACACATATTTGTTTGTCATATATATTATATGCTGTATTCTTACAATAGGGGAGCCCAGCGCTGTGGTTCACATGTAATTTGGGACGCCAAGGCGGATGGATCCCCTGAGGTCAGGAGTTTGAGACCAGTCTGGCCAACAGCAAAACACCATCTCTACTAAAAATACAAAGATTAGCTGGCCATGGTGGCACATGCCTGTAATCCCAGCTACTCAGGAGGCTGAGGCAGGAGAATCGCTTGAACCTGGGAGATTGAATTTACAGCAAGCTCAAGTTGCATCACTGCATTCCAGTCTGGGCCACAGAGCGAGACTCCGTCTCAATAAATAAACAAATAAATGAACAAACCAAAGTATGTAGCTCTGGTCTTACTAAGTATATAATGCGTGTCTCCATGCAATAATAATAACGTAAGATCTGAAATATTAATACTTCAAGTAAAACCAACAGCAAAGCAGTTTCCTGAATTTGTCTGTGATCTCACAGGAGAGTCTAGTAAACCGAAGGCCAGGACGTGTAGCTAATATCATCACAGTGGTGTTTGTAAGAAGATTTTTAGTTTGTCATACTTAAACAGAACCCTCAATATTCTCACAGAGAACTAAAGCAATTGATTTTCAAGACTAACGAGAGCATCTGCATGCATGTGGCAGGCATGTTGGCGAATGTTGTGAAGTTGGTGGTCCCATCAATTGTCATGCCTCAACTGTCCAGACTAGGATTGACGAGAAGCCGGCACTTCAGCAAAGCTTAGGAAAATGCCTCATCTGCTTTTGTGGGAGATGGAAAAATAACCAGGTAGCTGCTTTCAGTGAACACTGCAAGCCTTGTGCAAGCGTACACCTTTCATACAAAACTCCTAGATAAATGGCAGTGGAAAATACGGGTTTGTGATAACTTTGAATGATGTGTGATTGCCTTGATTAGCACTATAGTTACTAAGTTGATATGCACTTCTTTGTTTTAAAAGAGAACTTGAATTTTTTTTACTATAACTGCCAGTTGCTTAATTTCTACCACTTTTAGTTTATTAAAAAAAAAATGAATTTCTACCTAATCTGTACTTGTCAGTGATGACAAGTTTTAAAAGTAACTCAAGCTAAAAAAAATTCTCTAGAAACCATCATCTGTCAAAAAGTTTGCATTTAATTCTTTCTTTCAGATAGAAATGAGACATTTTCTCCTTCTGCTTTCTAGAATTGCACACTTAATGTTCCAGAAAACTGGGCATCCATATTATTTTGAATTTAGGATTTTATAGTGACCGAGTCATAGTTATGAGGTGTTTCAGGGAAATGAAGGGAAGAATGAGTAACAAAGACATGTTAAGCAGAATAAATTAGATGTCTTGTTTTTAGCAACTAGGTAGCATACAGTTTCCTTGTTTTCTTCAGTCCACATATAGAACTATTCAGTCTGAAACAGTGATCCAATTAGGCCAGTTTCCTGTTTAAAAGCTTTCTGGACCTTCCATTTTCCTGTTGGCAAAAACCCAAGCTTTGAGACATAGTTCTTTCTAAACTGGCCTTAATTATTCTTCCCGGGTCATCTTTACTGCCACTACTGTTCCTTGTGAATATCTCACCTTTCTGGGCTGTTAACATATGATTCCTTCTGCTTTGAATGGCCTGACAATCCCCTCTTTTTCACAAGTCGGTGATAATCTTTTCAGTCATGTAGACTTAGACCAAATACTCTCATTTTGTGGAGTCTTGTGTCCCTGTAAGACTGGCCTGGTTAGTTTCTCCTCTGCTTCCTGAGTCCTTGAATGGTCTTTGTGTATAGCATGAAGCACACATTATTGGGAAGTCTGTGTCTGCAAGCCTGCACCTTCACTAGAATACAGCTTTTTCATCTTTGGACCTCTAGGATAACCAGAGACTGAAACTTACTTAACCTCTACCTAAACATTTACTGAGCAAGTCAATGAGCTGTCCGTGTATTTTAGCAGACATTCCAACGATTGTTTCATGGAGTTTGGATCAACTGGGAAGGATTGTTGAGTGGCAGAGACCATAATCACCAGGAAGCTGGAAGTCATGGAACATGTATCCATGTTTCTTCAGTTATTTTTAGAATTGAGTAAATGTCACCTGACTATTGGTGTCTATTTTTTTTTTTTAGTGAATCTCTACCATTGCAAGCCGTTTTCTCTCTGTAAGTTTCCTGTGGAATTTCTTTCCTTATCCAGGTAATAATACTTTGGGGTTTTGAAGTTTTTAAGAGATTCAGTCAGAGCATTTTGTTGTTTTATCCAGTTGCCCAGCTTCTTAACCTATAAAACAGAGATAGTGTCTTTGCTATTAATTTTTCTTAAGGGAGACAATGCAAATACTATTTGATCTAGAAATCTTTTGCAAAGATGAATAACTCTGTTTAATGAGCATTTTACTAGAAGTCAGCCTGTGCTTTTAAAATCTTGGAATGTTATTTGGCTGACCAACTAAACATATTCGTATTTTGCTTAGCATGCCCCCTTTCAGATAACTTGCTGCAGAATAATGAGGTGCAAGTTGAACAAACTACTTCTCAGTTTACTGCAGGACCTCACCAGTTTTACCACTTACCTCCAGATGTGTGGAGGCCAACATGGGAGAATTTACCTTTTCATGTTCGGGCATTTTTGTAAAAAGCTTGTGGCATTGAATCAAAGGGTTATGAAATGGTTTTAGGGATGTAACAAGCCATCCCATCATTCCACATAGACAATTTTATTAGCACATTTTCTATTGAATGTGTTTGCTGGTTGTACTTGAACCAAACCAAATACAATCTCCAAATCGTAACATGTACAACCCCTCAACTTGGAGACTCTTGATTTACAAATGTCTCTCTGTGACTGAAGCGCCTGCCAAAGGAATCCTCTTTCCTGATTTAGTTGAATGTGTTTTTAATTCTGCATGAGCTGTCTTTGTTGATAATAATAAAATGATAACAGTAATTTTAGCCTTTATTGAATGGGTGTGCCAGCCACTGAGCCATGCGTTTTGTGTGTAGTGTTTAGTTCATTTCACTACAGTGCCCTACTAAGGATGGATTTTAGATGAGAAAACCAGTAGAGAGAGAAGGGAAGTAACTTACCTCAAGTGCCTTAGCCACAGTTTGCAGAAACAGACTTTTCGTGGAGTTTTGTTTCTGTGACGCTTCCCCATTTCAATCTCAGGCATTTCGCCTGCAAATCACTTTCACTTGAGAACACCCATTGTGCAGCCACTTCTGTTTTTTGGTTTCGCCTTCTCATGATGTAAAGAAAGGGAAAATGATACCAAGCAGTGTCTTTTTAATAATAAAAGGCAGGTAAGACTTCCTCAATTTGCTCTTCTTGATGAAGAATGATAGTTGAGCTCCAAAGGCTTTGGTGATGTGATTTTTACATGAAGCAGCTGAGCCAGGTGGTGTTTCAGCTTGTCCCTGGACATGTTGATACAGCTCTAACTGCTTAAGGTATGTGCCTCTTCTTAATCATCTGTCCTTTAACTGGAGATTTGTGCTACATTATGACTTGGAAAATGTAGGCATTTAAAGCAACCCCAAATGTAAATGGCCCTTACCAGCAAGTCACCAGCTGAAGCAATGCAGATGTCACATGAAGAGAACCTCGTCGATCCTCTGAGTCCCCTGGGGACTGGCTTCCTGAGACTGTACAAGTTGGTGGTTGCCATCTTAGTTGTTTTTCAGGGCCCAGGTAGATGTTATGAGTGGAATGCAGAGTGACAACTGAGATGGAGGGCCAGGGGATTAGACCTTCAGTTCTTTCAGAAGTTGGAAATGTGGAATTTTAGGAGAAATCTCCCAATTTTAGGAAATATGTGGAATTTTTGGAAAAAAATATGAAATTTTAGGAAAAATCCCCAAAATTGGGATTAGTTCAAACATTTGAAAAAGTCTGAGGTCCAAATCAAACACGTCTATGGGCTAGAATTAGGTTGAAAGAACCCAGTCTGTGACCATTGGCTTAAGACATGTTGATAAATGGATCTACTGGTCCTTGACTAAAGGGAATCTAGGAAAGATTTGTTTGATTTTGGGGGGTAAGAACATAACACACAAGAAGGAAGTCACTTACTCATTGTTACCCAAGAGTTGTTTATTTGTCTTGCAAAATACTCAAACCTTGGTACTCATCGAGCGTTCTGCACATGGTAGCAGGTGATGTATGATGATAGTAGTATTTTCGGAGAAGATCTTCAGAGGTTCAATGTGGTTCTACGTGTGTGTATATGGGTTCCATGTGTAGCAGTATAGAAATATGTTCTTTGATGAACAGTTTTTCCATCCCTGTGTCCAGCTGCATAGGATTGCAAGTTGTTTCTTAAATGGATCACCAGTGTACACAGAGGCTATGCATTGAGGTCTTTTCTCTATATTATCCTATTTGTCAACCAGGTGTCAGTCAAAGACACACAAACCTGGTGAGTATTATGGGATTAAGGGATTTATTATAGAAATTGGCTTTCCCTCAAATAGTAGAGGAGCTGGAGGAAGTAAAGGTCTTGAAGGAAAGTGAGAGGATTAGAGAAAGATGTTCTTGTGTAGGGCTGGGCAGGTCAGAACTGGAGGATGCTGATGAGGGACCAGAGCAGGGAACAGGTGAAAGGTTCTCAAAGCTGCTGCTGCCTCTGTGTCTGTGGAGTTCCAAACCCTGCAGCCAGATGTCTGGTGCTGGGTGGAGCCCTTGCTGTTCAACAGGGCCACTTGTTGGGAAGAAACAGGGATGAGAGCAGAAGAAAGCAAAGACAAGTTGGACCCCATTGGGCACCTTCCATTGTCCATGATGGTGTTTCCGTCAGCCTTACGAGAGTGATGATCTGTTTCATGTTCACTTTCTAAGTCTCATCAGGCTCCCTATGGACCATAGCAGGAAGGGTATTCGGTTAAATGAGAGTTCTTGGCTTATCAAGTTGACAGTTGTACGATTCAGCGTACTCTATGAATAAGGACAACATCCTTAGGACTATACTACTGTGAGCTACTGGATACTCTTCCCTGTTGCCCTAGAAGGTTTCTACCCGCTCTGAAACATAGCGTTGAAATAACAGGATTTGGAACCTCAGTATTGGCCAGGCCAAAGTAGGTGTATTTCTGTTTAGGATCCTCTCAGCACAGTACCAGTCATTTACATTCACATTGAGATTAATGATTTTATCTGATCTTTCTTCCTGGAAAATTTTGGTCAGGTGGGTTGGAGGAAAGAGAGGTACTCAAGACCATCATGCAGAGAAGCAGAGAGGGGAGAATAAGAGAAGTTTTGGAGGTTGGGTTGAGGGAAGCTGAATTCAATTTTAACTTGGGTTCCAATCTATGTAAATCCTCTACTTTTAATTGTGTCTGCCTGCCTGTCTACCAATCAATCAATCAATCAATCCATTCATTCATTAATCAGTTATGTATATGTCTATTGATATTTTTCTATAGATCTATATCATATCTATCCACATATTTATCTATATTATATTTATGTAATCTGTTTATATTATGTATAATACATAATCTGTATTATGCTACACACATACATGAAACATTTTCGAATGGAAAATTTTATGGGGAAAGTAGTCTTTATAAGGTGGATTAGTAATCCTCCTTTGAAAAAAATTCTAGTTCTTCTCAATTGTGAAAGATATGTCTAAGCTTTCTAACAAAATAAACTCCAAGCAGTCTTAGATATCTGCCACTTTTAATCATTTAGTGAAATAATTGGTTTCTCTCCATACAAGGAGGTGTTAGAATAAGTAAGAAATCCTGCTACATAACTTGTCTACTTACAGAGTTGACTTGACTACAGTTATTAGAATGGAGTCTTTGCAGTAAAAGGAAAGGTATTTGTAATTTTGTAGTCTTTGCCAAAGTGTGAGCTGCTTTTTAAGTGATACTTCAATTTTTTATTGAGATATTGGCTGCTGCTTCTTGTTGGTAGTGTGACTACTAAACAATATAAAATATATTATTTTCAAACCTTAGAAAATTAATCCAGAAGTCCTAGAGCACAGGAACAGGTTATTCCTGCTGCTAAAACTAAGGTCTTTCTTATAACATATTCCTAATTGGTAGATATATTTTAGTAAGTTTTCTTTGCTGTGAAAATTACCAAATGTTTTCCTTTCTTAGGTTGTATCTGTGTGTTGTGTATTTGTGTCTGCCTGTTTGTGGGTAGGGAACTTAACTTGGTTTAGAAGTGTTGGGAGATACATTGTCATTTGGGGATATTCTCCTGAAGCCACTAAACATTCCAGGTGGAGACAGTGGTTTGCTCTGGTATAGACCACTTTTGAGATTTTTAAAGAGACCAGACATTTTTTGAACCCCTCAATATGCTAGGCACTGACCGCGTACTGGCTACTTAGTGAGAAAACTGCCTTTTCTCCTTCTCCTTCTCCTTCTCCTTCTCCTTCTCCTTCTCCTTCTCCTCGTCCTCCTCCTCCTTCTTCTTTTATTTTTATTTTTTAATTTTTTTTTTAAATTAAGACAGAGTTTCACTCTTGTTGCCCAGGCTGGAGTGCAGTGGTGGGATCTTGGCTCACTGCAAACTCTGCTTCCCAGGTTGAAGTGATTCTCCTGCCTCAGACTTCCGAGTCACTGGGATTACAGGTGCCGACTAAATTTTTGCATTTTTAATAGAGATGGAGTTTCATCATGTTGGCCAGGCTGGTCTTTAACTCCTGGTCAAGTGATCCACCTGCCTCAGCCTCCCAAATTGCTAGGATTACAGGTGTGAGCCACTGTGCCTGGCCAAGACTGCCTTTTCAAGGCTCTTAGGAGAGTTGTCATGGCCCAGGTGCAGAATGTAAGAATGGAAGTTGAACATTCATGAATTAACCAGTCACATTCATCAATTCAGCACAACTGTTGAACATCTGTTATATGACGGGGTTAGGAAAGGTTCTTTAGAGAGAGCAGTGATGTGAGGTGGAGGAGGAGAGCAGTCCTCTCCTCCGTGTCTGTGTTCACCTATGATCATCAGAAAGAAGAGCATCCTGGAGGATGTTCCTGTCCCGCATCCTAGGGCCTATTTTTGGAAAACCAAGTCACACCTCCATGGCTGTTTGGTAACGGCATAGTTGGCTGTGAGGAGTTGTTCTCTGGAAGTCTGACTGAGTCATCCTCCTGTGCTCTTAAACTATGCTTGCCAAGCCCACCAGACACTTCATTCCCAGCCATGGTTAGAAACGTACATAAAGCCCTCCTCCAGGCTCTCTTCTCTGGTAGAACTCCTTGACAATTTGCCTTGTCAAAGGGTTCTTCTGTTTATGTCTGTGTCTAGTTATCACACCTGCCATCTTTTTGTGGGAGGCTTAGTGTCTACGCCAGACCGCCTCCCAGCACTGGACTCCTTCCCAGCCTTCCTCATGGGTGGTCACCCAGGCTCGAATTACAGACCTGCCTCTCTTTCACCCAGGGCCAAGTACCTCTCTTTCAAATGGTCCCTTTTCAGACTTGCCTGCATATGTGAAAATACAAGGGGTAGATCTTGGGGAACTGATAGTGGTAATATAGTAAGCAAGCTGGTATAGGAGGGATATTTATCACAGGCTTCCTGGAAACCAGTTGAGTTTCACTGCATCCATTCATTTCCTTCTCTCTGATGAATGAGTAATCAAATGACTCACAGGGAACTGCTAGATAGAAGACTGCAGCATGTTCTCACTAGTGCTGTCCTGTTAGACCCAGGGGAAAGGTTATAGTGGTGTGTTTTTAAGCACCATGTGTCAATTCTTCCAAGATTTGTGCATATATTTTTGTTTTTCTGAAGGGGGCAGGGTTTAAAAAGGTTTGAGAAGCATTGTGTTAGACCAAGTTTGTCCAACCCATGGTCCATGGGCCACATGTGGCACAGGATGGCTTTGAATGCAGCCCAACACAAATTCATAAATTTTTTAAAAACATTGTGAGATTTTTTGTGATTTTTTTTTTCTAGCTCATCAGTATCACTTGTGTTAGTGTATTTTATGTGTAACCCAAGACAATTCTTCTTCCAGTGTGGCCAAGGGAGGCCAAAAGATTGGACACCCCTGTGTTAGATCATCATTTGTTTGCTATATGATTCCAAAGTGGTAGAATGGTCCATTAAGATAAAATCTATAATGAGAAATTTGGCAGAAATCATAGAGATTTCTATTTGAAGGCATAATGAGGGTTACTCATTTTTCATAATAGATGTTAAGATTAATAGTACTCAAAGCCCATATTTATTAATCACTCACACACATCAGTACGAGGTTAAGATTTTGTGAGAATAATAATCATCATTTAATCTTCCCAATAGCCCTATGAAGGAGGCCCTATTATACTGAATTTTATACATAAGGAAACTGAAATTAGACTAAGTTATTTTAAAGGGATGGGTCCAAATGACAAGACCAGCCATCTGTCTTGGAAAACCATGCTCCAGTGTGCATTCAACAAGATAACAAGGTTTTGTTTCTATCTCTGTTTCTTTTTATTGGAAAAACAGTTCAAGATATAATACAGTTATATGATCTGGCAAAATTCTTCTTCAGATAGAGGTAGATTTTAAAGAGAATGGTGATTTGTCCACACATATTCACAGTTTGTGGCTATTATTTATAATAGCCACAAACTGGAAACAACGCAGACATCCATGAAAGATGAATGGAAGAATAGATTGTGGTATATCCATACAATGGAGTCATATTCAGCAATAAAAAAGGACAAACTATTGTTACATGCTGACATGGATGATCCCAAAATATGCTGAGCAAAGAAGACAGGGAAGAAAGAAAGTATATGTTATAGGATGTCATTTATACAAACTTTAGGTGATGCAAATTAATGTACAATGACAGGAGACAGATTAGTGATTGTAGTACAATGGTTGGAGTGGGTGGTATGGCTAAGAGAGTGCAGAAACTTTAAAGAGTGATGGATATTTTATTAACTTAATTTTGGAAGTGGATGCATGAGTGCATATGCATGTCAAACTTATCAAAAGATAGCTTACCAATGTACAGTTTATTGCATATCAATTATACCTTCATAAGGCTGTATATATATATTCACGTATGCAGTAAGGGAAGGCAAGGGGAATGACCCGTTAATGTGTGGGAGTAATAAAAGAGAAATTGTACAATGGAAAGCTCACCTGGGAACCCCAGAGAGGTTATTATTGTTTGATCAGTCAACAGGTATTTACTAAAATTCTTCCAGGTACTTTGAGAGAATGAGAGACGTATATGAGGTTAACTGTGCCTGGTAGTGGGACCCATTTGGAAAGAGCTGAGCTCTGGAGTTAGTCTGATGTGGGTTTCAAACCTGGCTGTCCCACTCTTTGGATTAAAGCTTTTGAACTCCTTTACTTTCTCTTAGCTTCTTTGTAATCCTAGGGAAATGGAGATGGCAGTATCTTTAATTTTAGGGTCGTTTGAAGGATTAGCAATAATATGTATCAAATGCTTGGCCACAGTGTGGGGCACATGGTAGGAATGCAGTGGCAGCAATTATTATTATCACTTTAATTGCAAAACTGGAAGTTCAGATTCCCGGAGGAGAATGTGGTTGCTGTGAGCTGGCCTTCTCAGGCAAAACCTCACTTGAAATAGGCTTGGAAGACTATATAGGAGTTATGTGAAGTGGTAGGGTCTGAGTCAAAGTGTAGAAATGAGACTACATAAATCTGTTAGATTTCAGTAGTGGGGGGGAGTGGGCGAGATGAGGTAGGGGAAGGGCAAGAAGTCCTGCTTACTGGGAAAGATGGTTTCCTAGCTAGTTTGGGGCGCAAATACTCAACAGACCATAAATGAGAAAAGCAATGGAGGAAGGAAGCCCTGCGTCATGAAAATACTTAATCTGACTGTTCAGCATTATTGATATTGTGGTCTGGATGATTCTGTGTTGTGGGGACTTGTCCTGTACATTATAGGATGTCTAGCAGCATCCCTGGCCTCTACCTACTGGATCCCAGTAGGTAGCATTCTTCGCCCCCATACACATGACAATCAAAAAATCTCCTGACTGCCAGATGTGCGTGCCTTGAGTGAGGTCACTGAAGACCACTGCTTTAGTGATTAGACTAAGCATCAGTGAAGATGAGATTACATTTCAAGGTTGGAAGGGAGAAAGGAGTGGAGTTCATTTAAAATACTGAATGAACTACTCTAATTATAGAGGTTTATCTGAACTAACATGGTTTGGAGCATTGACAGCAAGGCCACTCATAAGCTGCATGGTCTTTGGCACGAAATGTATTGTACTTCAGCTCCCTTATCTGTAAAATGGGGGCAATAATTGCACCTAACCTTAAATCAGTAAGTTAAATTGTAACTGAAGCCATTGATTATTTACTTAAAGAAAACATTACTCTTCCTTTATTGGAAAGACTCTGAAGAAAAGGGAATCTTTCTGTCTCTAGCTCTCTTGAGTTGATTTTTAAAGGGCCCGTCTTTTGAAAACACCTGTTAAAAAATTAATCCGACAAGAGGCTATCAAAAGATCACTGTGGAAAGTGGTACTTTGTCCCCAAGTTGATTCTTTTTCTCTGGGCCCACTGAAAGATCTTCAAGTTTTTATGTAAAAGTGAAGTCTCCTTGAGCAGAGCACAAGGAAAGGATATCAAGGGCACAAAGTGGCTGTTACCAAAGGGAGTGGTGATGTAGTGGTGTGCTGTAAAGGAACTTCTTAGAGTGACCTTGGCCAAAAGGTCATCTCCCTCTTCTTGGCACTGAACGACCACACAGACCACAAAAGCTCTTAGAACACCTCCATTTCAATGGGACTTTTCAGTGACACTTGAGACCTCGTGTCATAGCCAGATTGTGACCATTCTCCAGCCCAAGCTTTCTGCTACTTTTACAACAGACTGTTTTAGAGGCTGCTTAAGAGGTGCTACTAGGATGTGTCAGGCTTCAACAAATTAGGATTCCCTCCCCAGCACTATGACGATGGGGAGACCGGCATGGAGACTGGTGGAGTGATGGATGCATTGGCTTATCAAGGTCACGCGTGGCAGCTTGCTGCATTGTGTCACCAATTCAAACAAGGACCCCCCAACACTGCAGCAGTCTGGGATTGTCTCCTAAATTCCTCAGATTCCAAACACACAAAGGAGGTGTCCTGTAGCCATGTACTTTAGGGAAGGCAGATTATTTGTAAGCTCTTGTGTTGCCTTCACTGCAGACAGGTGGGCCTCCTCTGTCCTAAACAAAGGCTATTTAATAACATTTGCTTCTTTTTAACTTTCGTTACTCACCTGATCTTATGAACCTATGGTGCTTTAGAACGTGACTGGAAATGTTTGAAAACAAAGCAAGAGTCATTTGGACCAGTACTTCTTTTGGAGAAGTGACTATTAAATGGAGTTTAAAGTTTTTCGTTTGATTGTTTTTTAACCTATAAGATTTGGAGCTTCTTCTGTGGCCTTGGACATATCATTCTGTGACTATTAGCCCAGTTGTCTTACAAGTATGTACAATGCTTCCAGCAATGCAGGTTCTTTTGGCTTCTTGTTAAATGTACTGGTGTTAGGACTGGAATGAGATAAAGTGATGGAAATACAAGTAACCATAAAACAAAACTAGAATAGAATAGCAGACACTGAAATGAAAGCAAAATGTTTATCTATATTTTGTCATCCAGGCTTATTGATTGAAAAAAAAAAAGTACAAAGATTTTAAAAATCCAACTGTAAGTATTATGAGGAAATGTCTGAAATTTTTTGAGAATCTTTCCTAAACATTTCAAGTTGATTGACAAAAGATAAAACTCTATCATATTGTCTACCGGCCAGCGTTTTCTGATGCCTTCACCTCTGAGTTCTAGGAAGTGGTTTTAATTATGTTTGCGTACAACTCCCCATCCCACTTATTAAACGGTAAGGTTTAGTTGACATGATGACCTTAATGTGGAAGGACATGACGAGGGCAAAGATTCCCAGCTTCTAAGTCTAGTTCATCTGTTACCCTCAAATCTGTCTTTGACACTTAGAAATGCCCTCACCCCTTTACCTACTTTTACTTTTTAGGAAGTCTGCAGTATGATAACCTCCTTTCCAAAGGCCAATGGCAAGGCCACTACTGACTTCAAAATGAGGTTACGCTTTATACTGGGGATGTATAGCAGAAAACAGTAGGCCACTCAGGTGGGGAAATAAAGCCAGAAGAGACAGTATATTTTCAGGAGCAATTTAGTGCATGACTGATCTTACTGTTACTGTTAGTGTGGTATTTATAGCTAACTGGGTTTACCTGAAGCAACTGGCCAGAGCTCTGTTTGGAAACAATCATAGGGGAAAACACACTGGTTAGCTGGTAAGTTAACTCTGTACTTCCATACTCTCAAGTTAGTAAATCGGCCTGTGAATGACAGCTTGGAAAGATGTTCATGTGTCTCACCAATCCCTGGCCAGGGTTGCCAAGTTCTTCTTTCTTTGTGTTTTCTCTGGCCCATCGATTCTTCCCCAACTTTTGTGATTCTTTTTTCTTTTTTTAAAACTGACTTTATTCAGTTTTTGTTTAACTGAAAGGCACAGGATGTAAACTGAATTTATAGGATTTTTTTAGGTAGAAAAAAAGGATAAATTTCAAAATCATAGGCTAATATGCAAACTGAATTTTTTCAAATGAAAACATTCGTTTTTTTGTTTTTTTTTTGAGACAAGTCTCGCTCTGTTGCCCAGGCTGGTGTGCAGTGGCACCATCACGGCTCACTACAGCCTTGACCTCCGAGCTCAAGGGTTCCACCCACCCACTTCTTAGCTTCCTGATTAGCTGGGACTATAGGCATGTGCCACCAGGCCCTATGAAATTTTTGTATTTTGAGTAGAGATGAGTTTTGCTATGTTGGCCAGGCTGGTTTCAAACTCCGGGGCTCAAGTGATCCACCCACCTCGGCTTCCCGAAGTGCTGGGATTATATGTATGAGCCACAGCGTCCGGCCAAAGTATCATTATATTTGCGTGTATGCATTATACTTTCTCTGCTGATTGTAACAGCAGGAATTCTTTTTTTCCCCATTCTTTCTGTGAGATGTGATGGAGAAAACGTATGTCCTATAATGAAGTGGGAATAAGGATTTAAACAACATTAAATAGTACAGAATATCTCCCTCCAACCCCTGCCCGCAACATTTTCCCTTCTAATTCTTAGAAAAATATCATCTTTCTTCTTATTTCCCTCCAAGATTAATCAAGATATTATTGATGAATGGTGTAGACCTGGTATGGCAAATTAGAGCCTGTGGGCTAAGAATGGCTTTCACATTTTTATATGGTTTAAAAAAATCAAAAGAAGAATAGTAGTCTATGACGTGAAAATTATATGAAAATCAAATGTCAGTGTTTATAAAGTTTTATTGGAACCCAGCCACACTCATTCATTTACTTTCTGTCTCTCGCCGCTCTCCTACTACAATGGCAGAATTGAGTACTTGAAAGAGGAAGCCCAAAATGTTTACTCTCTGACTCTACACAGAAAAGTTTGCCGATCCCTGGTGGGAGGCGGATTGAAAATGAATAACCATCAGTAGAAAGAGCATAGCCTTTAGAATCAGGCAGTACAGAGTCCATGTTATGTCTTGGTTTCCTCAAAGCTACAACTATTACACATTATTCTACCTTAGAAGGTTTGGATGAGGATGAAATGAGATAAAGAATGTAAAGCATATATATGCGTATAGCATGTTGCCAAATACCTCAGAGATATTCAGCCAGTGCTGGTATATTTCCCTCTCTATGTTACCAATGTTTCAGGTTCATTGTCTTACCTCAGGTCCTCTGTTTACACAGAACCAGAGCAAAAAATACCCTTTGCAAGTCTGACAGGAGCTGGAGAGACAGAAACCCATGTCTCCCTCTCCCTCTTCCTTTATTTAGTGCCCTTTTCTCCATAACTGGTGGTGTTTAGCCCTGTGAAAGGTCATTTTACCTTAAGGTGAATGGATATATGGATTTGGTCTTGACTTTGAATGAAAGAAAGATACACCAGGCAATCATCATTTGGGAGAACTTCAGAGAAGTGCTCCGTGAGAGTAACATAGAGCAGTGATTTCTGCTGGAGGGCTTCACAGGTGACATTCTGAGCCCTGTGCAGCCTGTGCCTCCGAGACAGTCAGCAAGGGAGCCGTGGCAGTTGTGGGGCTGCCTTCACCAGCTTCAGAACTGTGATTTTTTTCCCCATTAACACACTTCTTGTTAACTGATTTGCTTGCTTTCTAAACTGCAGCTTCCCTGGCCAGAAAGAAAGAAAAAGCTTCCCTGCGTGAAGATGAAGGTTCATTGGCAATGTCTTCTTTGGTCTTTTAGCAAGAACAGCAAACAGAGAACTCCCTTCTTTCCAACTTAAGTTACACATATTTTTTTTCTCTTTTTTATTTTCAAAGCTGGCAGGCTCATAAGAGCAGCATTCAGATAGACCATGCCAGGGATGCAGGGCATCATGAATGGGACATTTCTTGTCCTCCTGGCCCCCTTTGTGCTGCCTCTTTTCCATGTATTATTAGCCACCTTGCAAAGTCGGAGCTTTGCCAACAAATTCTGGGTTCTGTGGGTTGCTGTCTGAATCTGCTGCTTATTCAGGAAAATGAGTTAGTTTCTACTGTTTGTAGAAAAGAACAACAAACCCACTTATAGATTACATTTAGGTTACTAATATAGATGGTAGCACACCTAAGTAAACTGGAGATTATGCTGATGCTGTGTGCTTACTATTACAGTGGGTTTTAATGTGAATTTTGCACAGACCCATGAATGATATGCCCATTTGCCTTTTTACTTTTCTTGCTGTTAAAAAATTAGCTCATTTTGTAGCCATTGAAATATTTATGAAGAAAAAAATAGCTTCTACCTCTTTTTTTCTTTTAAAAATATTTTCATGTGATCTACCAGTCTGAATTAGTTGGCTGCAAATGGATGTGGGAGTGTCATTTCAAACCTTTTATAATTTGGGATTTCTTCTGGGGGGAGTGGGTGTCAGAGCTTTAGTTCTTGTTATTGGCTTATGACAATAGTCTGGAATTTTATAGATTGTGTTTGGCTGTCAGCATGGTGCTTGGGTGTGATTAATTTGCGTAGCTTGTCATTGGATAAATAATATTCATTCCTTGGATCCTTGTTCAGAAGGGATTAACCAAGTGAACTGGAAAACATGTCTTTGCAGGAGAGCTTTCACTGTGTGTGATAATCAATGAACAATCTAGTGATAATTTAATTCCACTTTTATAGACTTGGCTGACTCATTGGCTCTTAATGCCTCTTAACTTTTTCTGTGTTTTTAATCTTTAGTTTTTTACACATATACCAATATTATAGTAGACGTAATTCAGAACTTAACATTTCTCCAGGGATCTTGTTCTAGGAATTCAAAACAAATACCCTGTAAAATGGGCTTCTAGAACGTTGTTTTTCTGATGGATCTGTTATTTCTGCCTTTCTTCTAATGGGAAAAAAAAAATTATTTTGAAAGGGTAAAATAAACAGCTTTTTCGGAAAGGGAGGGTTAAAATAAAATTATAATGACTAACAACCACAAATAAACAGGTGACACCTTCGAGACCTATCTGGGATAGGACTCTTGAAGCCTGTAACTTGGTGTTGGGTTTTGGTATTCATCATTTATAGAGTTAAATAATTTAGAGCCAAGCTTTTGCCTTGTGGGATGGTGGAAGTGTGTTCCACCAGGAGGCAAGGGTTTCTGTTCAAATTTCCCTGTTCACTTGATTTAGATATTTGATAAATGACTGTAAAATGAAGAGGTCACTTTATGAAAGCTTTCTCTCTTCTTGCCCTCCTTTGCCTTCGAGTAGTTTCCTTCTGTGTTTTGTTCATCTGAACAATGCATTGACTTGCCCTATGTGGAGAAGCTGGAGAGCTGCTTATGAATTGTAGTAATATGTCTTGTGGCTTACAGGGAGCAAAGTTAGGGAGGTCCCAGGTACTGATTTATATATATATATATATATATATATATATATATATATATATATATATATATATATGTATCTTGAAATATATATGTACACACACACACACACACATATAAATTGAAGGGCCAATTAAGATCACAACTCTACACAATGAACTGACGTAAATTATATATATATACACACACATACATATATATGTATGTATATGTTTATATATACACAAATATACATATATACACATATATATGTGTGTATATATGTGTGTGTGTGTGTATATATATATATATATATATATATGTATGTATGTATGTAATTCTTGCTCTGTTGCCCAGGCCAGAGTACAATGGCATGATTTCTGCTCACCGCAACCTCTGCCTTTCCGGTTCAAGCAATTCTCCAGCCTACTGAGTAGCTAAGATTACAGGCATGCACCACCATGCTATTTATTTATTTATTTATTTATTTTCTGTGGTGCCTCCATGGACTAGACTCTGCGTCCCACTTCAGTTTTGGCCTGAATGTAAGTGACAGGTGAATGCAGGGTTGCCGGATTTAGTAAAGAGAACTATAGGGCATTCAGTTAAATTTCAATTTCAGATAAATAGCAGATATTTTTAGTATTAAATATTCTCTGTATTTTATCTGGCAACTCCAAGTGAGTGTTGGGGAATTAGTTTTCTCTATCCTGAGGGCCCTCGGGTTAGATCACTTATTAAGAGATAACTGAGTGAGATGTATGGATGGGAAAAGCACCATTTATTAGACACTTTTTATATCAAGTCCTTTGTATTTAGTCCTCAGCTTATGAGGCAGGTATTGTAAACTCACTGTACCTTTGATGATAAAAGTAGCTAACGTTGACTGAGTGCTTTCTATGTCTTGGGCACTGTTCTAGGAACTTCGATGTATCCTTATTCAGTGCTTAAAATAACCCTAAGAGGGTTAAGTACTGTTATGATTTTCATTTTACTCGGAGGAAACTGAGCTGCAAGGTCATATAGCTAGTAAGGGATTGTTTTGGGTTGAAGAAAAAGGATGCATGGCGGGGGAAAATATCTTGCCCCAGGTCACATTATTAGTAATTAGTGGAGTCAGAACTCCAGTGCAGGTCCCTTCACTCCAGCTCTTCTTACCTCGAAAAACACACATGCTGGGCTCTCCTCTGGAGTTGGATTTCGTTGGCCTGGGCATGACAATTTTTAAAACTTCCCCAGGCGATTTTAATGTGCAGCCAGATTGAGAAGTACTGCTTTCCCCCATTTTTGGAGTAAAATGAATTACCCTCCTTAGGAAATCTGGTCGCTCTATGTGGCCATTCCTTTAGTTCCTACCCCTCCTCCACAGAAACACACCATTCCAAATCTGGCAGCTAATTTTTCATGGTCTTTGTTTCTTCAAAATTATTTTCAGGAAGTCTTGGTGAATATATGTTGGGGTATAAACAGGCCACAAAGAAAGACCCCATGGGGGTATGCTGTTGATGGATTTTCTGAGGGATCTTTTCTTTTTCATTCTTCCATTATACTTCCTGGAGGAGGGACTATCCCTTTGTTCTTCATTTAGTTCCAGCTGGGTACCAGGTTGGGTATTTGGGGAGGTTTACAGATTAGTAAAACTAGACCACTACCCTCCAGGAGTTTTCAATTTTAGAAGGGAAGTATATAAATGTAATTCTAGGTTTAATTTTCTAAAAGTCACTTCAGAGGAATACAAAGTATTAAGGAATTCAGAGGCAGCAGAGGCAGAGGGAAGTGGTGTGAGTGTGACCTCTGCAATCACTGCCTTGGTTTGAGTCCTGCCCCACCGCTTCTTCCCCACAGAACTCTGGCCAGTGCTTGAGCCCTCCTGGTCTCCAGGACCTTGTTGGCACAGTGGACATGCCAAATTTTTTGATGAGAGACATGACGAGTTAGTGCCGGTGGAGTGCACACCACTGGGACCAGGGTGAGGGGCGGTCCTGGTGAGCTGCCGTGCTCTGTGCATCACTTGAAGCTTTTCCAGCAGGCCTCAGCTGATGCCGCTGGGTCTAGAGCATCAATAGTAAGTTACTAAGCCTTATCTGCTGCTCCTTAAATTCACAGAGACAAGAATTATCCTTAATTTGGTAACCAGGGAGGGGCCACAGAGGTGTGTGAATGGGAAACTAGACACAGTCTTGGAAGATGATCAGCAGTAAATGGAGTGGGAGATATTGATACCCCAAGACCCTAGTTATGCTTAAAAAAAAAAATACATCTAGGCTGGGCATGGGTGGCTCATGCCTATAATCCCAGCACTTTGAGAGACTGTGGTGGGCAGATCACTTGAAGTCAGGAGTTTCAGACCAGCCTGGCCAACATGATGAAACCCTGTCCTTCTAAAAATACAAAAATAAGCTTGGTGTCGTGGCATGTGCCCCTAATTTCAGCTACTTGGGAGGCTGAGGCACGAGAATGGCTTGAACCTGGGAGGTAGAGGTTGCAGTGAGCCAAGATCATGCCACTGCACTCCCGCCTGTGTGACGGAGTAAGACTCTGTCTCACAGAAGAAAAAGAAGAAAAAAAGACATCCATTCCATCCAGAGAGCATGGGACCCTTAGCTAGCAAAAAGGCAGCTGCAACAGGAGAGGAAGACATTTGAGGAAGACTCAGATACGTATTATGTACATGTGGTGGCGGGTGGGAGGAGGGTTGTGATGGAAGCTTCTAGTCTTGGTGGTGACATTCACAGATGGACGACACAGGAGGAGAGGCTGATTGTTAAAGGGAAAAGGATGCTGAATTAGGTTTTGGGTAAAGTTATGCTGCAGCTTTCACTGCAAGCAATGCAGTGCCACATTCTGTGTTATTACGCGCGTACCCTAGATTGTCCATTTGGGGATAATGAGGGACCCTCTGTGTCTAACTTTTACTGGTTAGAGAGCATGAATGAAGAAAGGTTGACACCACTGCTACCATTCCGTCTGTCTTTTATGTTGAACTTGTGCTTTCTTCCCCTAGTTTGTTTAGGTCTAAGTAGAATACTTTGCATAGGAAGTCAGTAAATCTTCTACTGCTATTTGACTGATGGGGCAGTTTCTTTGTTACCTGACAGTTCTTTGAGCAGTAAATACTTCTAATATCCTGAGTATATTTATTTCTAAGTGGGAGTTAGAGTAATGAGACATTTACTAATGCTGGGTTCAACTCAGAATTCAGAAACAGAAGGTAGATGGCTGTTCCCACTCGGGAGTTTTAAGGTCATTAGAAAGCTTTTGTTTTTGTTGAAAGCACTGTGCTTTGTGTACAATATGATTGAGCCTTTTAGAAGGTTGCTAAAACTTACATTTTATTTTTGCTTATATAGTATGGACTAGGGGTTGGCAAACTTTTTCTGCGAAGTGCCAGATAGTAAATGTTTTAGGTTTTGCACATACGTTCTCTGTCACAGCTAGTCAACTCTTGTAACAGGATAGCAGCTGTAGACAATATGTAAATAAATGAGCTATGTTCCAATAAAACTTTGTTTACAAAAGCATGGGGTGGAGCGCCTGTAGTCCCAGCTACTCGGGAAACTGAGGCTGGAGAATGGCCTGAGCCCAGGAGTTTTCAACTAGCCTGGGTAATATAGTGAGACCCTGTCTCTATAGAAATCAAAATCGCAAAGAAAACCAAGAACATAGCAGGCTGGATTTGGCCCATAGGTCTAGGTTTTCTGACCCTTGATTCACTAGATGAGCCTTGGGAGCAGCAGTTCTCTGTTTGATAGACATTAACTGTGTGACTTACCTTCTCCGACTCTCCATTTTATCAGCTGTAAAATGGGATCAATAGAAGAACAAGTGCATAGTGTTATTTTGACACTGAAAGAGATCACAAAAGTCGTTTTGTATAGTTGCTAGAACATAGTAAGGCACAGAACATGTTAGCTAAAGGGGAACAAAAAATCCACTTCAGTCACGTTACATAGTAACCCTGATGTTTAGCTGCAATCATTTTAAGGTAAGAAGGAGAGACTGGCAAAGCAGAAGTTTTGAAGGGCCAATTAAGATCACAACTCTACACAATGAACTGATGTAAACAAGGTATATATTGACTTTTAATGGACTTAAAAAGATCTGATGAGATCATGGACAGCTCCACGTGGCCAATATTATTTACTATTCTGTAGATGGTATATCTCAGAAATTTTGTTTCATTGCCTTTCTGGAAATGAGTTGGATTTTTACCTATTTTTTGGCATAGATCTGGGCTCTCTTCCTCCCAAGAGTGGAGGTGTAAGGAGTAAAAGCTATGCCTAGAAATGCAACATAACCAGCTCTTATTGAGGGCCTGGTGTGTGTTCACATTGTGCGAGATGTTATGACTGCAGAACGAGTTTTCCACAATCATGGTGTCTGCAGTGGAGTTGGAGAAGAGTATCTTACACAGAGCTCCCAAATCCCTTGGAATTTCCTGGGTGATAAACTATCTTTTGTTCTAATGAGGTTACCCTTAGTGGACGTGATGCTAAGGCGGCATATAAATAAGTGAGGGCTCGTGGGATGCCGGCTGTGTAAAGGTGCCAAAGTGCTTTAGTGTGAGAGAAAAGTCATATCTGATGGCGTTAAGTCTGTGGAAGCTTCGTGGAGAAAACTCGATAGGGACTTTGTGAGTGTAGTTTTTCTTGGCTGAGTAGATCTCTTTCCTAGGAAATAATTCTGTCCTGCTCCCTGCAGGTATCACGTTTGGATTTTGGTAAGTAACGTGTCTCTTCGTTGTAAAAATAGGGCACTGAATCTCTAAGGCAGTGGCATATAGGGTAGAGCTCTGTGGCAGTGGCCCATGAGGACTCTAATGGCTTCAGGCATTTGGTTTTGCTTCACACTTCAAAGAACTGAAAAGTGAGGGGGATTTATTTATTCATGAAAACATGCCCCACACAACCACTTCTTGTGCCTGGAATTCTTGTTGTGGGTACGCAGGCTGATCTGGTGAGAACAGTGGTGGAAAGAGGAGAGGAGCATTTCCGCCCTAGAATGGAAGTCCTATAGAGCAGGCGTTTGGGACTGCTGAGTTCATTGCCAGATGCTAGCATACTAAACAGAGTGCACCATAGAGTCGGGGCTCAAAAGTTTCTGAGTAAGGGAGTGAGATAATAATTGAGCTATGCCTTCTGCTCTTCATTTGGTGTTAGGCATACAAGCAGGGTAGTGTAATGACAGAATAAACGTAAAACAAATGAGGATGATTAAACAGATGAGGCTGTGTTGAATGCATAGGTGGGCAGAGGTGAGAGATCCCCTGTCCGTCTTGGAGATCAGGAAGGTTTTGGACGTGGTACTGTATGAACTTGGTCTTGAAGTTCATACTTAAAAAGTATGAATGGAGACATAAGTTGAATGGAAATTTATCAGGTATTTCAGGACAAAGAGAACAGAGGAGAACATGCCTAATAATAGGAATGGCGGGGCAAAGGCATACCAGAATTAAAAAACAAGGTGGGGGCCAGGTGAGGTGACTCATGCCTGTAATCTCAGCATTTTGGGAGGCTGAGGTGGGTGGATCACTTGAGGTTAGGAGTTCGAGACCAGTGTGGCCAACATGGTGAACCTCCATCTCTACTAAAAATACAAAAACTAGCTAGGGGTGGTAGCACATGCCTATAATCGCAGCTACTCGGGAGGCTGAGGCAAGACAATCACTTGAACCCAGGAGACGGAGGTTACTGTGAGCTGAGGTGGCACTACTGCACTCTAGCACCAGGTGACAGAGCAAGACTCCGTCTAAAAAAAAAAAAACACCAAGATGGGTTTGGGAAAGACTTATAAGCTCTCTGATTGAGCTCCTTTGTGGTTGACTTCTGGAAGAACCCCAGTGTTCTCTGCCTTGTTCCAGTTGTAGCATGGGCGTTCTTGAAGGAAGCACAAAGGAAATGTCCACTGATAGAGTTGAACATGACACTGTCCCAGGAGATTTGCTATCCAATTTATGGAAGCAAGGCAAAAACACAAAGTGAAGGAGATAATGAAAGGAAAGATATTAGAAATTATCAAGAACCCAGACAAATACCTGGAATTTCTTCCCACCCAATCTCCCAGGTAGCCAAAATAGCTACCTAGTTTTTCACAACCTTTCATCATTTTAAATACACTTGGGATTCCCATTTCTGAGGAACAAAGACAGAGGAAGAGACAATTGCAAAAGGGGTTAGTATGAATCTGTGGTTTGAGGGCTTGTAATTAGGCCAGCAGGCTTTTTTGAACTATAGAGCAATTTGTTAAAAATAATCTTAAAAAAATAAAATACACCAAAATCAGGTTTCTCACCCTAATGAGAATGAAAGTTCCAGAGGTCAAACATTGGGTCTTTCTACTTCTCATTTGAGATTTTTATGAGCCAGAAAGCTTCTTCATTAAACAGCAGTTTCAACATTGCAGGACTGTATGTTTTTTGGGTTGTTACACTTTCACAGAATTTTTGAATTGTAGCCAAACTTCAGAATGAAAATTCAAAGTCAAAATGCTTACATGGACTTAGGAGAAGTGCTGTTCTCTGCCTTTCTACTGTAGTGGCTTTACTTTCTTTGTGTGCTTGTTTATTTATTTATTTTTGGAAGAAGTCATCAGGCCTGCTCAGTCAATAGTTCATCCCACCAGTTCAACTGGAAGGGAGTTTTAAACCTTTCACCTTCACTCAAAATTCATGTTTCATGAATTATGAATTCATGAATTATTGGTGCCTGCTTGGGTGATCAGTAAAAATAATTCATCAGCATTTTCTTCAAAAATTTTCACTCTTCTGGCATTTTGATAGTATCAGTCAGTGGTCTTTTCATTGTACCTTCTGGATCTTATTATTATTATTATTTTTTTGAGACAAGGTCTCATTCTTGTCATCCAGGCTGGAGTGCAGTGGCACTATCTCGGCTCACTGCAACCTCCACCTCCTGGGTTCAAGCAATTCTTCTGACTCAGCCCCCCAAGTAGCTGGGATTACAGGCGTGTGCCTCAGGCCCAGCTAATTTTGTATTTTTAGTAGAGAAAAGGTTTCACCATGTGGGCCAGGCTGGTCTCGAACTCTCAACCTCAGGTGATCCGCCCGCCTTGGCCTCCCAAAGTGCTGGGATTACAGGTGTGAGCCACCACACCTGGTATTAATGTTGAAACAGAATGGAAGCTTAAACTTGCAGTAAAAGAAAGAATCAGCAAATAAATTATCTGTGCCTACATACATTTTATAAAAAGTATGCTTCCACTGCTTAGTTAGATGATGGCACAAAACTTGTTGAGGTCTTCATTCATCTTTTTTTTTTTTTTTTGAGACGGAGTTTCGCTCTTGTTACCCAGGCTGGAGTGCAAGGTGCGATCTCGGCTCACCGCAACCTCCACCTCCTGGGTTCAAGCAATTCTCCTGCCTCAGCCTCCCGAGTAGCTGGGACTACAGGCACGTGCCACCATGCCCAGCTAATTTTTTTTGTATTTTTAGTAGAGACAGGGTTTCACCATGTTGACCAGGATGGTCTCAATCTCTTGACCTCGTGGTCCACCCGCCTCGGCCTCCCAAAGTGCTGGGATTACAGGCGTGAGCCACCGCGCCCGGCCTTCATTCATCTTTACAAATGTCTGTTATGCTGAGTGTCCCAGGTGATGGGATACAGTGGAGTGAATTAGAAATTTGAAATTATTGCCCCGAAGGGGCTTACATTCTGCTTGTTGGAGTGCATCTGTTTGGGATAAGGTAGACAATTCAGGAAATTCACAAGATTGTTTCAGACCATAGTGAGTTCTGTGTCAGAAATGAATAGTCCATGTGATAAGAGGCACAGACATTGTAAGAAGACATTGGGTCCATATGAAAAGAGGAACCAACGTCATGTTCAGGCCATGGTGCATGTACAAAAGACCTTTTTCTGAAATCAGTGTGGGCATTCAGTGTCCAGGTGTATTAGGATCTCTTAGATGTAGTTTAATGACGAGTTTATGGCTTCAAATGAGACAGTATTAATTTCAAATCTCAGCTTCTCTCCTTGAATTTTTCTCTCTGCAAGTGGAGGAAGTAATGTCTGCCCTTCAGAGTCGTTACAAGGAGACAAGATACGCACAGAGTCCAAGTGCTTGGTAAATGGTAAGTGCTGTTACTAGAGTTCAGGTGTTCTAGTCACAGGTCCTCAACAGATACAACTTTGGAAGTTGGAGACGCAGCGGACCTAAACTGTTTTTAAATTAAAATTAAAACCACCAGGTTTCATTAATCTGCTAGCAGAGAGGAGGTCCAACGGACTGTACTGAACCAGAGTAAGATGCTCAGAGGTCGATGGACTCTGCAGGGATCCTACATGTCGCTGGCACAGCAGAAGTACTTCACAAATAGGCAAATATCCTTCGACGTCAATTGGATTTATATTTTATCCATTGAGGGAAGAAATATGCCCCCAGTGTTAGTTGTTTCAGTCATTTGCCCGCTATTCAACACTTTTGCCTTTTCATGTATTTTAGTTTGGAATACCATTAGGATATACACCCCCTCTCTCACTTCAAAACAAAATACTTTTGGAACTCAGAATTCACATCCTTACTTTCTAACTTATTTTCACTAAAAAAAAAAAAAAGTCTTCTTGATACAATGAGAGATCTAGAATTGGTTTATAGGAGGAAAATGAAAAGGCTGGAAACTAACTCACCCAAAATATTTAGCAATTTAATCATAAATAAGAGAATAGATTTTGAGTTTTTCAGTTTGCAGTGGAGAACTTTGATTTTGCCTGATGTGTGAAACTGTATAAAGCATGCTTGATAATATAGGTTCCTGCTGCCTGGAAGGCAGTCACATCATCAAAGTGTGTGTGCGCAAGGGAAAACACATTAATTTTTCTTTCTCAGTTTGTCACAAGAGGGGAGTGCTGTAAAGAATGTTCTGGCTGGGCGTGGTGGCTCAAGCCTGTAATCCCAGCACTTTAGGAGACCGAGGCTGCAATGAAGTGTGATTGCACCACTGCACTGTAGCCTGAATGGCAGAGCAAGACCTTGTCTGGAACAAAAAAAAAAAAAAAAAAAAAAAGGAATCTTTTTACTCGCAAATTGTAAGGTACTTGACGGCAGACATTGGTGTCTTCAGATATATGTGACCATGTGTGTTCATGTGAGAAGCATACATACATCCCCCTCCCTTGCCTTGACATAATGCATGCAGATAAATGTTGAGGGTCAGTGGGAGCTGTTTTGTTTCACAAAGACATTTTACTAAGATTTTTCTGGAAAAGATTCTGAAGAGAATCACAAGCACTGATCATAAAGTTAGAAGAGTTGATGTTTATAACAACATGGAGACAGGAATTGAAATTTTTCTCCGCCATTGTCTCTCGAGTGTTTTTGAGGCCAGTGTTTCTTACTCTTGCTTGAATATACCTGGAGAACCAAATCTAGATTCCAAGGTTTCTGCCCTAGAGATTCTGATGGATTTGGTCCACTGTGTGTCCCTGGACCCTGAAGATTCTTAGCACAAAGCAAATTTTGGGACACTGGGGAAGATAAGAAAAAGGGAATAAGATAAATTTCATCCGAAAGGATATTCCAAGAATGGGGAGCAGAGTGTGTAAGGTCATAGAACAATGATTCAAAAGAACAATGGAGAAAGGGGTGTATGGTGGGGGTAGGGAGGACAAAGCCTGGACCATGGTTAAGAGACACCTGGTTTAAGGCTTCCTATTCAAGGCTAAAGGTTTCAGCTCCATTGTGGACCCAGTGCTGTGGCATCACCAAATGTGTACATTTTATATCTTTATTGATGATCACAGAAGTAATATTTTCTATTAAAAATAGAAACATTGCTAGAATAAATGACTCCCAAAGGGAAATTCTTTCATAATTCTACTCTGCTCAACTCAATTGAAATGACTATTCTCAAGTGTTTGTGACCAACTGCAATTACTATTGTAAAGCAGTGAGAAGCTGAGACCTACAGATAAGTTATCAAGCAATTTACTGTCCCAGGCAAGAGATGAATGGGGCTTTGAATAAGGCTTAGGAGATTACCGAAAAGGGGCAGCCACTGAGAGATACTGAGACTATAGAATGGATCAGGGTGTGGTAGAGAGAAAGGGAGAGGCAGATTCTAAGTGGCTCTGAGGTTTCTGGAATGGCTAACAGGCTAAATATTGGTGTCATTAAGCATGTAGGAATTTGGTGGGAAGATCATATGGTTAGGGACATGTCAACTTGGAAGTGCCAAGGGAGATACCTGTGTGAAGATGTCTAAGGCTGCTGGAAATGTAAAAGTGAATCTGGGAGTGAGTTGGAATTTAGGAATATAGTTTTGGAAGCCACAGATACATGAAAAAAAATAAAAAAGAGAAAGACTGAGAGAGAAAGGGAGGCAAAAGACACAATAGTAAAATGGTCATTACTGCCTAATTGTTTTTGTTTGTGAGGCTTAATGAGATAAGGGCTCACTCTTAGGTTACAATAGTGGAAGAAAGATAAGTAAATTATCTCCACAGGTCAAAGAGGTTATAGAATCTGTTCTCATATGAATTAACCAAATTTAACTTCTCACACTGAAAAGTAGACAACTCATAAAGGAGCTATCATGTAAACCTTTTTTTTTTTTAACTTGGAAGAAGTCCAAATACAGAATACTTACAGATTGAAGAAAAATGTTCAGTTTAGATTTCAAGTGTGGTCATTCTCATAGCTATGTGGTGAAAGAAATTGTGTTTCTGAAAATTGTGTTTCTGAAGAGGCTACGTTTTTAAAGGTACCACTGGGAAACTATGACTGTTATGAGTTTTGGAGTTTTGGCATTGGATGGGTGTGTGTTTATGTCTGTGTGTGCATGTATGTGTGTTTTGAATTCAGTTATAGAAGTTACATGTAAAGTTACTCATCTGACTTATGGGGAAAAGTCTGGTTTTTTTTGAAATACTTTTTTTTTTCTCTGTATTCCTTTAATTATTGTAAGTTAGAAGGAAATGACAGGGATTGCATCCTAGTTTTAAAATGCTGAACTTTTAAAAAGGCAGTTTTATTTTTCGGATTTTAAATAACTGTTATTAGTAATTGGATTTGTGGCAGATTCCAAGAGGGTGGTTTTGGAAAGCACAGTGACTTCCGGTGACTTCAGATCTTGGTTTCCAATCCCAGGCCTACCGCACACCGACTCTAGAGAGTGACTTGGAGCCTCCAAATTTCAAGCTTCCTGTGCCTGAGTGAAGCTAGCAACCCCCACTGAGCAGGATAGCTTGAGGGTGAAGTTACACCATAGATGAAAAGCTGAAGCACGGTTCTAACCTGCCCAGGCTTGGTATTCAGAAAATATCCATTCCTTTTCCATGGAAGCACTAGGTTTCTAGTGCTCTGTTTCTGCTAAGACCCTTTTGCAACACTCTGTTTTAACATGGTGCTTAATATATTGTCAGAAACCACATTTTCCAATGCATATGGTGCAGTTTATAATTTCTAATTTAGCTTTTTAATTAAAAACTCACCTTTTGCTGCTAATACCTGTAGGGGTTGGTTTCCAATTCTGCTTTTCTGGTGGTAACTGAATCTCTCTTCTCCCAGCGATGAGTTTAACCCTCTGTGTAAAAGTAGGAACATCATGACTGCCATGCTTTGACTGTTGGTGTAATTATTTCTGCTACCTATGCAGACTGTGGGGAGGGTAGGATCAGAGTGGTCCCTAGCCATCGTCCCCCTTTTGAATTGATAGTCATCTTGAATGTCTCAGCAGCCTAGACTTGTAGAGCATATCAGGAAAGTTAGAAGCAAGAATTCCGTCATGTGCCACTCCACTCCGAGATGGTGCAGGTCATCAGAAGCTCTGTGACTTCAGATGTGCGAGTGAGGCCAAGGCTCCGTCACATTAATATCTGTGTGATCTCAGTGGCATTGTGCTTTTCCATCATTGTCAGGGCTGCTGTGCTCTCTGTGCCTGAAAGTGGAACTTCAGACAAGCAGCTCACATTCCAGAGCTCTGAGAGATGTTATCAGCCTTTAACAGTTTTCTCTTTGAGAAGACATTAGATTCTGTACAGGTTGCAGAAACGTTGTCTTAAGGTGGCTAGAAGGAAGTGTTTGAAATAACACATGTGCTTGCGATTTTGGTAACCAAGGCAACCCGTCTCTGATACAAAGCTTCCTTTAAAACATGATGGTACCCTTCTGGGATTGCCTCAGAATCACCCACAGCAAGATTCCAAAGGGATTTAAAATTAAACTAGGTCACTTCCAGCAACTGTATCAAGAGTTAACAGAGCACATGAAGAATCACCTCTTTAAAAAATGTCCTGTTTAGAAGAGGAACCCAATACATTGTGGATACAATATGCTACCATCTGAATAATCTGAGTCTTGCTTATAATTGATGTTTAATAAATCTTACCTGGATTAAATTTGCCTCTGCTTCTGCCTTATTATTTGTATTATTTTTATTCTTAGTTTGCCTCCTATTCCAAATTAATCCTTAGCTTCTCTTTTCTAACAGTTTGTTGTTAAAATTATATAGTGATGGTTAAAGCAGCCACTACCTATACTTTGCAAACAGATTTTAATACATCTATCTTATGCAGAATCATAGAAACTGGAGTTGACTTAGAAGGTAATCATATATAAACTTTTCATTCAGTAAATGAGAAACCGCTGATAGGTGTGGTGGTCACACTTGTAAGCCCAGCACTTTCAGAGGCTGAAACAGAAGGTTTGCTTGAGCCCAGGAGTTTGAGACCAATCAGGGCAACACAGTGAGACCCCCATCTCTACAAAAACCAAAAAATTAGCTAGGTGTGGTGGTGTATACCTGTAGTCCCAGCTACTTGAGAAGCTGAGTTGGGTGGTTTGCTTGAGCCCAGGAGATCAAGGCTACAGTGAGCTATGATTATGCCACCGCACTCCAGCCTGGGCAACAGAGTAAGACCCTGTCTCAAATGAATGCATGAATAAGAAACTAAACCTTTAGGAATAGTTACTTAGAAGCAGAGAAGCTCTAGCTTAAATACAGTATATACATTTTAGTAATGTTCTTGACACAGAGACCTGAGCATTGGTGTAGATTGTGCGGCATTATTACCAACACCATTTTAACATTTATGTTACAGAAGACTTCTGCATGCTGGACAACAGGAAGGAAATACAGCACTGAACTCACAAACAACAAAAGGAATAGGACAATCCTTCTGAAAGCAAGAGTCTCAACGTCAGATGTGACAATGACTAGACAGCCCTTGCAAATAGGTAGACTGGCCTAGTATAAGAGAACAGGGAGTGGGCACGTATTTGGTGCATTGCAATGGACATAAATACCTGAAGTTACTTGATCTTTGGAAGAGCCCTTGACAACCAGATAGGCAGCAGCCCCTTTCCTAGTATTTATTGTCATACACTGTATACTGAATTTGTGCTGCTTTTTTTTTAAGTGATACATTTCGTAAGAAGTTGAAGTGAAAAAAATGTACCTAGAATTTTCACCTGGGAGAAAATTTTATTCCCGATTCTTGGTTATCTATTAAATTATATACCTGGGGATAAAATTTCAGTTAAGCTTAAAAGTTAAATTGTTGGCCAGGCACGGTGGCTCACGCCTGTAATCCCAGCACTTTGGGAGGCTGAGGCTAGCGGATCATCTGAGGTCAGGAGTTTGAGACCAGCCTGACCAATATGGAGAAACCCTGTCTCTATTAAAAATACAAAATTAGCCCGGCCTGGTGGCACATGCTTGTAATCCCAACTATTCAGGAGTCTGAGGCAGGAGAATTGCTTGAACCTGGGAGGTGGAGGTTGCGGTGAGCCGAGATTGCGCCATTGCATTCCCACCTGGGCAACAAGAGCGAAACTCCGTCTCAAAAAAAAGAAAAGAAAAGAAAAGAAAGTTAAATTGCTACCCTCTGTGAAAGACACCATGAAGCTTTGATGGGATTTTGGGATTTTATAGATACCAGATTATTAAAGAGTCATGAAAATTAGCACCGGCCCTGAAAAAAATCTTTGTTGTCCTAAAGCAGTGGTTCTCGAATGCCTCAGAACCCCCTGGGGGATTCTGTAGAGCACAGATTGCTGGGCCTCACTCTAAAATTGCTGGTTCCGTAGGTCTAGGAGGGGACCTGATAATTTGCATTTCTAATAAGTTCCCAGGAGTTGCTGCTGCTGTTGCTGCTCCTGGGACTACAGATTGAGGTCACTGCATTAAATGAAACCCAACTATTTTCTTAATTTAATTCAAGTATGCATTTATTAGGTCAGTGCAAAAGTAATCATGGTTTTTGCCATTGAAACTAATAGCCAAAACCGCAATTACTTTTGCACCAGCCTTAAAAACTTGGCATTTTTATTTTGTTCTCAACCCAGTTGTTCAGCCAGTCACTGCAAGGCTGTGGCACTTCAGATAGCACATTGTAATCAGTGGTTTGCTGGTAAATGCTTGACAATTGGCTTTAGGGTTGAGGAGCAGCCTTGATTTGTAGTGTTGCCAGTTTCTGTGATATGAACACTCTCATTATAGCCAATTAAAAGCTATCAATCTGACATCAGCTTGTAAAATTCCTGAAAATTTAACAGTTATCTTGAGGATATCACTGAGTCATAAGGAAGCATTAAAGGTCAGGTTGAAATTTAATCTCAGGTTGAATGGACCCTTACTATCTCTTTAAGGGGAAGGTATGGAGGGAGATAAAAAAGAAACCCTTGTTTACTCCTGGGGGCTAGCATTTAGCGATGTGTGTCTTCAAAGGGAAGGAGACACTGTAGTTCAAAAGTCAAAGCCTGGCTGTTCACAGAGGGTTTTATTGGCTCCAAAGCCTTTTAACTTTAAATCAGTTGCTGACTTTAACCGAGATTTTTCACTTTAAAAAAAATTTGAAGTTCGTTAGTTCTTTCTTTTCTTCTTCTTCTTCTTTTTTTTTTTTTTGAGATGCAGCCTTAGTCTGTTGCCCTGGCTAGAGTGCAATGGCTCAGTTCAGCTCACTGCAACCTCTGCCTCCTGGGTTCAAGCAATTCTCCTGCCTCAGCCTCCCTTGTGGCTGGGATTACAGGTATACACCACCACACCCGGCTAATTTTTGTAGTTTTACTAGAGATGAGGTTTTGCTGTGTTGGCCACGCTGGTCTCGAGCAAACTCCTGACCTCAAGTGACCTGTCCTCCTCAGCATCCCAAAGTGCTGGGATTACAGGGTGAGCCACCATGCCTAGCCAAAATATTTGAATTTCTATTTTTTATTGAATGAAAAATCAGAAATTGCAGCAACTCCGGCCCAGATTCTTACTCAACAGCGCTTAGCTGGAGCTGAGGAGCAGCTGTTCCCCCACACCCCTTCTGTACTTTGTTTAGACTGGACGGGCCATTTCTAGCCCATCCACACCCTAGGCTCTCAACTAGGATACGCATACAACCTGCTTCATCATCGATACTCATGCCTGCCTAGAATTTGTATGCTCCTTCTTAGATGCATGTTTCAGAAGGGGGAAACATGCTTTAAGGGAAGCATTTGATCACCTTAAAGGACCTTTGGAAATGTAACAGTGAAAGTGAACCAGGTATCCCGTTTTTTTTTTTTTTAATATTTTTTATTTTCCTGGCAACTTTCATTTAATTTTTAAAAAATATTTTATATATATATATATTAATATTTTTTCCCTTTTTGTTTCTTCTTCGGTGTTTTCATTCCTCCTCCTCTTTCCTTTGGAAGGGGGAAAGCAGGAAAGTGGAATTACATTTTCTAGAAACAGAAGCCAAGACCTCAAGAAGAGCCTCTAATTTCTCTTTCTAAACTGCAGACCTGGGATCTAGATGAGGATATTCCTGATAAAAGCATACATGCTCCTAGGAGGTTTAATTACTATTTATATGGTGCACACACTTTTCTTTTCAGAATACTGTGACTTATTTGTCACTTCAGTATTTCTTTTCCCATTGCTCTTCTCTCAGCATCTTGTGTCAGCCCTGCCCAGGTTGGCTTTTATATCCTTAGCCTTTTTTTTTTTAAGTATGGGAAAACATAGTTGAGAAGAAATCCCTTCTCACAAAATCACCTCTCCCAACCACTCTGTGGTTATTTTATTTGAGGGTGGTAGAAGGAGGGAGATGTTTGAAGAGCCTCAGAGAGAAAAGCGTGGTTTCAAATCTAATCATTATCAGATTGAGAGCTAAATACTTTTGCAAGTTTCATGAGGAGATATCCCTGGGAATTTTCTGGATAAATATCATTCTTAAGTTTTGGCAGTGTGCGGAATTTAGGCCACCCACATTGTCTGGGGCAGAAAACTGTTTAGTGAAGTTCAAATAATGTGTTGCAAGAGTTTGGTTGAACTTGTAATTTAACCTTGAGGAAAGCAAATACTTGTGGGAAAATATTTGTGCTCAAAATCAATAAGGAATGTGCAAGTAGAATGCCTTCATTCTGAGAGCTGTAGTTTGCAGCTGAAGCTAGTACCAGGTGGTGTTTATCAATAGTAAGTAAAAAGAGCAAAGTGGATGGGTGGCAAGACTTTGACACTCTTGGTTGGGCACATTGACTTGCTTAAGGAATGCCGCAATTGGCTGCTTGGCTTACAGTGCTCGGATCAAGTTCACCTGCAGATGAATGATACTTTGTGCCAGATAGTACAACACAGAAGTTTAGCACTATAAGACTCTGACCTGTGAGATGGAGAAATTGACTCTTGAAGAAGTGAGTTACTTTGTGGGGGTCTCACAGCTCAACGGAGGCTATAATTTAAGTCCAGCTCTACCTGACCCCACATTTTGGATAACATATTATCTGTGTATGCCATGGCCCTTAAAAGAGGATTACTTGTAACTTTTTATTTATTATTATTTATTTAAGAGATAAGGTCTCACTGTCACCCTGGCTGGAGTGCAATAGCATGGTAACTCATGGCAGCCTCGAACTCGTGGGCTTAAGTGATTTTCCCACCTCAGCCTCCCAATCAGCTAGGACTACAGGTGCACACCACCATGTCTGGGTATTTTTATTTTTTATTTTTTGTAGAGACTGGGTCTTGCTATGTTGCCCATGCTGGTCTTGAACTCCTGGCTTCAAGCGATCCTCCTGCTATAGCCTCCCAAAGTGCTGGGATTACAGGCATGAGTTTGGCACATTTTTAAAAATATTCATCAATGTTGAATGTACAAATGTATCTCTCATTTATATATATAATGATATCTATATATAATAAGATATATATATATATCTTATTTCATTTGGAAAAATTAGAAAACACCAAGTTCTCAGACACCCCTCTAAATAAAGCAGGCAGATTCTTATATTCTATAAAAAAACACAGCATCTGGTGAATGGAACATGTTGGAATTTCCATCAAGAATTCCCTCGTGCATGAATTTTCTAGAGGTATCTGGTATGTTCCCAATTAACCTGGAAATATGTTTTGTAAAAAATTCATTTTTCCTAGAGGCCAGATGTGTCCTTGCTGTTTCCCTGACATGGCCCTTGGTCACAAGTGGAGGGTTGGTATCTCTGGGAAGAGACCAGCTGCTGCAGATGTCCAAGCATGGGTGCTTTTGCCATCTGTCCCATGTTGTAGGTTTTCATTGCTTTAGTTATCATCCTCAACACAAGGGCCTTTAGGGGCTGGGACCACAACTCTGCCTCCTAGTCTCCCATTACAGCTGCATAAGTAGTCGTAGAACTTTCACTTATAGGTGAAAACTAATTTTGGCAACCATTAATTCCTACCGTAATTCATATAGTAACTGCAGTATTTCTATTAATGGGAAAGTAAGTTCAAGCATTAAGCAGTGCGACTAATATGTGTTGATAACTGCATATTGTTGATAACTGTAAACTCTGAGATTGCACTAATAAAAGGTAATCATTCCCAGGACAACCAGGAAGGGAACTGGGGAGCAGCTGCAAATTTAGCCTTTGCCCTTTTGCTAGTTGTTTAGCGTCATTTAAATTGGTGGGAATTCTAGTGCTGATAATGCACTGGAAGATTTTTTCTGGACTATGTAAAAGTGATTGGAGATTGATGTGTCGATATGGGGTCATGGGATGTGGCTGATGCTGGGGCAGATGGTTTCTTTAGACAGTTGCTAAGAATGCGCCCAAGAAAGTTGCAGCTTAGCGTGAGCTGTGTGGTCAAAAAGTAATCTGCTTGCTTTTTGGACTCACATTATATGTAAGCTGATACTAAGAGCAAGCATTTGTAGAGAGAGGGAGAGGTGGTGTAGTCTGATGACTTGAGCTTGAGTCTGGCTCTGCCATTTAGAGGAATACCCTTGAGCCAGATCTGTTAAATTCATTGGGCCTTATTTTCTTACACACTTGTAGAATGTAGTTATTCCTATAAAGCTGTTGATAGCATTAAATAAGATTGTGTGTGTGTATATGTGTAAAAGAAACTGATTTGGAAACTCGAAATCCCCTCTAAACAGGAACCTGGAAGCCTATTTGCCCTTGGTTAATTTTCTGCTGATACAAATAGATACACCATTGTAAAACTATTCTGTATACTTGAGTTTCTTTCAAAACACCAACCCTGAGTAGTGCTTGCAGTTTCTCTAATAGAAAGTCAGTTTCTTGCTGGGGGTGGGATCTCACTCTGTTGCCCAGGCTGGACTCAAATTCCTAGGCTCAAGCAATCCTGTCTCAGCCTCCCTAGTAACTGAGACTACAGGCACATGCCAATGTGCCCAGCCGGAAGTACCATTTTTGGTAACCCAGATTCCTATAGCTGTGCATTGGGTCATTACCTTGGACAATCTGATGTCTGAGAAGACTCTGTTTTATGTTTCCAAATGAACCATTTTGGCTTGGAAAAGGCACTGTCCAGAATGTGTGGCTAATGAATTGCTGAAGGAGCTGGACGTGGCCCAGGCAGTTTTGTGAATTACTGTTGTTTGTAGTAGCTAATGCTGTTTCCCCCTCCCCACAAAGATGAAAGAACCAAAAAACAATTAAGTAGCTTGATTTGACTATAGCAGCATTTGTAACAGAGCTGGGAACCAAATGGAAATCAACTTAGTACTACTCTTTAAGAGATTTTTTTCTCTAGTGGCTTAGCATAGGTCATATCTAGATGTTGATGAATATGTTGATTGCTATCTTAGGGAGAAATCTCAAAAGTTTTGTTTTGCCCTTTTGGAAATTTCGCAGTGTATATTAACCCATAACCAAGAGGCAGGTTCATTATGTTTAATTACAATAAAAGAAAAAAGAAGTAGAGAAATTGAAAGGGAAAAGAGCCTAGAGATTGTTACCTTTTTATCAAGCAAAAGCATGCCACAAACTCTGCATACATAAAAAAAATAATCTGAGTCTTTCATCTTGGGAATCTAATGAAATAAATGTGGTGGTTTCACTGTTTTCTTCCCTAGTCCTCACCTTAGCCAGCACTGACATTGTGGACAGAGGAGTGATGTCATTCTTTGCGAGCTAGATGACTGGCTCAGTAGGTCCCATGTAGTTCCTAAGAAAATTGTAGGTCTTGTCATTGCATCTTGTGCCTCTTACTGTACAGGTGGAAACCTCTGTGTGATTTCATTGTGGTGACCACGGGCTAACTGGTCCCCAACCTCTGTAACTCAAGAAACAGTCCCCACAATAGGGTGTACTCTTTTCCCAACCAGAGAGTGGCACTCCTTTTCTTCATGAGCCTTTGTCTGCATTTTTACCGTTTGCAAAGCCTCCTCCAGCCAGAGATTGATGTGCCTGGATGATTTATGGCAGTGATTGTCAGAGACTTTTGAAGCCCATCCAATTTCAGGATTCGGGTTCTCATTTCTTGTCATTTATGGCACATTTGATGAATTCTCACTATCAGCTGACATGTTTCATAATTGTCAAAACTTTGATTGAAGTGGTATTTCTGAAAAAAATAAAATTGTGGAAGAGAAAAAAAGAAAACAAGGCTCCTTTACCACATTTTTCCCCCATGCCTGAAACTGCTTTGCCTGAGGTTCACAGCTCCATCATTTAGCCACTCAGCGACTTGCTGGCGGGGCAAGTCAGTCTCCTCACTCTCTTTTTACAGTCTTCTGCCTGCATTTACTGGGGCTTGTCTTTTGCTAGTTTGGCCCTTTTCTAGTACAGATGGTAAAAGCTGTTGAAAGTAGCGCTTTGGAGAAAGTTTCTAAGCTTTTCCCTTCAGCGATCTTTCAAGGTATATCCCTGGGGGCATGAATAGATAGTAGCAAGCTCTTCCCTTATTTTGCTATCTTAGCCCTGGTGCAGTTTGTTTTGTTTTTGTTTTTATTCCATGAGCCAACATTCTTTGGCTGGAATGTTGGCTCTCCAGGTCTTTGGCTGATTTCAAAACCTAGAAATCTGCTCCTGTAGTTTGGAGTTATCCTCATGGTGAAGCCCACAGTGATGAGCCAGGAATGGATACGGTTCCTTCATCTGAAGAGCTTTTTGTTTCTTTACCTTAGTCCCGTGTATCTTTCTAGGTCAGAGAAAACTTCTTATAGGAAATGACTCCTGTCTCTTCCCGCTCTGATCCCCAGTGCAATGACAAGGAATTCCTTCCTCACCTAGATTGTAGTTGCTCAGTTTCTTTCCTCAGAAGCAACCACTATCAGCAGTGCCTTTTGTATCTTTCTAGATATACTTCATGCATAGGCAAGGATTCACACACACACATACATAGAAACACACAAACACAGACGTGCAAATATCAAGATATAGTTTGAACTCACAATTCTGGACTTTCACTCTAGTGTTTAAAGCACATCAATATTTAATATCTCCCTGCTGCTAATTAGATGAAAGATGACCGCCTTATCATGCCCTACAATTAACATGCCTCCTGTGATCTGATTTCCCTCCAGCTCTCCAGCCTCATCCAGCACCACTTTTCTCCTCTTTCTTGGACCTCTAGGCCCACTTCCTGTTCTTCTGTTAATTCCTCAGATAAGCCTTCCCTTATTCTTTGTATTAGCCGTTACTCTGCCACATTCCGCAGTTTCTCAACTGTTCATTTAGGGCATTTAGCACAATTGGTAAGTTCCACATTTGTGTGATTATTTAAATAGCATCTTTCCGCCTCCACTGAACTACAAGTTCCATGAAGACAGAAACATTGTGTGGTTTTTGTTTGTTGTTGTTGTTGTTTTTTAAGCCATTTTATCCCTAGAGTCTGTGCGTTGCCTGGAACATAATAGGATCTTGGTAGATCATAGCTGAGTAAATGAAAAACAAATGGCTGGCTGGCTGAATGAACGAATGTGTGATGTAGAAGCTTCCTTTGGGTGGGAGGAAGTGCTACCTTTTGGAAAACAGTTGTGTTTTAGTATCCAAGCACAATTTTTTTCTCTGTAGACATTAGGCATTTTCTTTTTGTTGTTTCTAACCAATTTCTAAGAAGTCAGCCATTCTAGAAAGGCTGATCATAGGCATCGTCAAGGAAAACCTGGCAGTTATTAAGGGTAAGCTTACAGCGTTTATGCTTTCTCACCTTTCTTGATCTCTTTTGTTTCTACTCTGTTTTTTTGGAAACATAAGTAGCCCCTGTTTTTCTTCTAAAATTTCTCCCACATTTTCATCACTTAATGGGACATCCAGGACATAAAGGGGCGGATAGGAAAGAGAGGGAAGGAGAAAGTGAGCAAAGTCCACTCTAGACTTACAATCCTCTGAAGGCCAGATTAGGGTCCCATACCTTTGTATTCCCAGCATGTGGCACAAGGTAGGAGCTTCATATGCAGCCTGGAGTCAAAATGTGAGGATGAACAAATACGCAGGAAGAAAGGAAGAAATGGCACTGCTGTTTCTGGAACTGGCATTATTGCTAATGAGTGGCTCTGTATCTGTACTCAAGTCTTGCTCCTAATAGGCTGCTGGAGATAATGTATTACCTGCTGTTGCAGCCGCTATTTCTTTCGAATTTATTATTGCTTTCCCCCTTTTTAGTTTTTTCGTCTACCTCTTTAGTGTTAATCTTTGTGTTCAGAAAAGAAAAACAGAGTTTGGAGCAGGGACAGAGAGATTAATTTCTATGTACAGCTCTGCATCTGGACAAGTTCCTCATTTATTTTTGAAGGCTGAGGGTTTAGTTTATGATGACTACATTTTCCTAGTAGCCTGAGAGCCTGCTAGGAAGGCTCTCAGTGTATACTTCTATTGGTCCACTTCTTGCACTTAAAATAGCTTAGAGACTGAAGCCATTTCTATTTTAAAGCTCCCCTTCTACTGACAGCTTTCTTCTGAGGCAAAGCCAGGAAGAAGTATTTGCTATTACCCATTGTTTTGAGTGTGCTAACACCATGCTGATTGCCAATGGTCAGGAGCAGTCTTTCTTAATAAGAATTCCTGAGTTATTTATAATTAGCCCATTGTTTATATCCTAGTAATGTTATCGTATTTGAAGTGATTGAAAATAGCTTAATCTCTTAAGTGAATGATTTCTCCTTGTTTATGTTATTCTAAGCAAACTTCTTTTCCCCTTATAATACAAAAGTAAACTTTATTCTGTTTCATCATAAGTGTTGAAACTATTTTGCCCATTTATGAAACATTGTGAATAATTACAACTGGTTATTTTCCGGGAAATAGTGGTACCTTGCCTTGAAATTTAGTGTAGTTTATGACTTGGTTTATGACACCAGACAGAAGCTGCAGATTTGAATCCTCTAACCACCTGTTCCTATTTTCCTACCCTTCATTCATTTGACTTTTGATAAGGTTATCACATATTAAAATATACCTGGGTGCTAAGCATTATACTGTGAATGTTCCAGGGTTCAAAATGTTTGATTTTCACTGCTTTCCCCAAGCATTTACCTCCATAAATGAAACAACATACTTTCTTTTTGTCATGAGAAGTAATTGGTTGTTTCTTTTAATCTGTTCAGTTGCAGTCCAGAAAAATAATAAATCTTTAAAATTATTAAAATAATGAGCAACAATTATAGACATTGTTGGGTTAATTTTGGAAGTCCAAAGCTCATCCTAAGGGGATTTAAAAATATATCTTTTTTAAATTTGAGGCAGAGTCTTGCTCTGTTACCCAGGCTGGAGTGTAGTGGCGTGATCTCCTCTTACTGCAACCTCCTTCTCCTGGGTACCAGTGATTCTCCTGCCTCAGCCTCCTGAGTAGCTGGGATGACAGGCATGTGCCACCACACCTGGCTAATTTTTGTATTTTTAGTAAAGATGGGATTTCACCATGTTGGTCAGGCTGGTCTTTAACTCCTGATCTTGTGATCCGCTTGCCTCAGCGTCCCAAAGTGCTGGGATTACAGGCATGAGCCACCACGCCTGGCCAAATATATCTTTTTTAATATATTGCCTCTCCCTGCATTATTTTTTCTTCTCGCTTTCCCGATTGTATATACATATATATGAACTTCACAGATACCAAACAGGTTATTGCTCATAGGTAATATTATTTGTACCTGATATAAAGGCTGCAACTGAGGTTTCACTGATCGTTGGTTTACCTGGAATTTTATGAGTTGGAAGGCTTACTGAAATTCTTGGCTTCCACCAAGAAGGAAAATGCTTATGTATGACCTGGCTCGCTCTCTATGCATTGACTAAAATAGGTTGATTAGAGCAACTAAAATGATTAAGAGGATGGTGCAGATTTGGATAAAGAGCAAAAAGATTAGGATGTGAAAGTTGAAGGAGTCATGTAGGATATAGTCAGGTGGAATTTGGACTTGCTCACAAAATCCCAGAATGCTATAACAAAAGGGCACTTCTTTATGCTAGAAGGAGGTGATTTTACTTTAAATAAAGGGAAATGGAATGTCTTTGCCCAGAGGATAACAAGCAAATAGAACTTATTTTCCCAAGCACCTGTATAGTCTGGGTGCCAGGGCTGTGTGTTCAAGAAAGATTTAGGCAAAACCCAATGATAACTTCTCAAGGGTAAGTTTGAACCATTCAGACGATATTCCTAACCCATGGGTGAACCATCACACAGGGAAATGATTCTGTTGTACAGAATATGTTTCGATGTCACTGTCAGACGTAAGTCTGGTGGGAACTGGACTTCTACTCTGACCCAGAGTGACAATTTTTATGTTTTCAAAATTGGCCATCTTCCAGAAATGTTCATTTTTACAGTGCTTATATCTCAGTACCTGAACTTCCGCAGAGAAGTTTTATTTGAGTCATAAATTTCTAATGTCAAAACCTTCCTGACAATTGTTAGCTAAATGTTTAGCCCAAAAGAGAGATTAAAAACATATATCTTATAACCTAGCTATCCAATGAGTTAACCCAGACAGAATTTTCATGTTGGAAGTAGTTTCATAAGACTTTGGGGAGAGATACCTGAAGATCTGATATATTAGTGGTCAGAACAAAATCTTTGTAATACAAGATCACCTGTCTGCCATATGAAAAGTGTATTCATAGAAGCAACTCAAAGTGCACAGTTAGGTAGTCCTTACCAATTAAAGCCTCCCCCTTTCAAAAAATTTTAAATAAGAGTTCATATTTGCACAATAAATGATTTATTGAGAAATTTTAATATGTAAGCTTTCCACTGACTCTAACTGAAGTTAGAAAGCTTTGAAATGAGCCCATAAATATTGTTCTAACATACAAAATACACAGATACACTGAAAGCTGTGAAATGTAAAGCAGTTTATCATTGAAAAGTTAAGCTACATTAAAGAATGTAGATTTGTTTTAACTCTTTCTTCCCCACATGAAGCTGAACAATTTGCAAAATACTTTCCATATATATTGTTTTATTTGATCCATGTAACTACCCAATGAAGTCAGAAGGAGGGTAGGTGTTATTTTTCTGGTTTTATATCCAAGGAAGCTATATGGTCAAAGGAGGCTAAGTGCCTTGTTGGAAGGTCACTGAGATAGCAGAGTGAGGGCTGAAGAACACACGTACTCTGTGACTCACAAATTCAGATCTCTCCTTCAGCCGTGCTAACCCATAATATAATACTATTCGATCAGGCACAGTCCTGAAATAACCTCAGAGTGCTTAATGCTGAAGGGCATATTCTGCGTTTTAATCAAAGAAGACTACGACAGCAAGAATTAGCTGCACTAGTCCCTTTGTCAAATGCTGGGTAGCTGAATATTTGAAAAAACTCAATATTTGTGCCTTTGATCAGATAATGCACTAAACATTGATTTATAGAGAATTATCATAGCATCTATAACATGTTTTAGATAACACAATTAAAATAGTTCTGATTTAACATGGTAGGACAAGACTGAAATGTAGTGCCACAGCTGAAAGTGAAGGTCTTTTCTCTAGACTACTAGAATTCATAATTCCTTCTAATTCTAGCAAGCCTGAAAACTTGTAAATAAAATCGTTAGTAGTGTTAGAGTGAACTGTTAACATTTTATATGTCTGTAGGAATTGAGGCCAGATGGGTCAATTGTATCCTCCAATAGTCTGGAAATGAAGTTTTATTAAAATCCTTTCCAGACAAACATTTTTATAAGAATGCCTAATAAAACCCCAAACACAAATTTTAGGTAATATTATTCTATAAAAACAATGCAAGTTGCTTCTGAAGTTATTGGGAGGGCAGTAACATAATAAATGTCAATAAAAATGCAAGAAGAGCAGATACTTTGAGCAACCCCAAAATAACCAGGGCTGAGCTACGTTGCTAGGTACCTTTTCCACATTGTACTGCTCAGGGGTCTGAAACATGAGACTATGAAGGAAACATTTCTCATACAATGGATTTATTGCTTAGTTATTCACCAAGCACCATTCGTTGAAAGGCAGTGTTTCTGGCGGTAAGAGGGAAGAGTCCGGAATCTGCCACCACCACTTACTGAGTGGGTAACTTTGGTCAGAGTTATTTAAGTTTTGTCTCAGTTCCTCTAACTATAAAAAGAGGATGCTGACAATATTTAATACATACTGAGAGTTTAAAGTTGTGTGTAACACACAGAAAACTTCATTCTGTTCAGATCACCCTGTGAAAATTGTTGGGGATGGTGGGAAAAGAAAAGAAAATTGTTGGGGTTGATGATTGGGGATGACCCTGGAGATGAATTCAAGGTTCCTTTTCTGGCCCAAGATGATGTATGATGACTAGTCACAGGAAGTGACTCTTTCCTGTGATAGAATCTGGACCCACCATTTACCTTGTTGCTCTGCTCACTCTTTAGTGCTGAGCTGCTAATATTAACGATTTTTCCTGCTCTGACAAGCATGGCTCTGAATCAGTTCTCTCTGTCTCTCTCTCTTCACACACAGACACTTTTTGAGTACAGCAGCTCAGAATATGATTTAGAGATACACATGCTCAGGACTTGTCTCCTTCTGCATAAAAGTTCAAATCTATTTCTCCCATTTCCACTTCTTTTTTTCTTTCTTTAAAAAAAATTTGTACTGCTATGTCTTACTACTTCCTAAATGAATGGGGAAAAGAATCAATTAAAGTTGGGGAAATCAAAGGTTTCAGAAATGAAAAACTGGATTTCTAACGCACTCACGTTGTACCAAGCTATTTTGTGCCTGTTTCTTTAAGTTTTTCTTTCTTTCTTTTTTTTTTTTTTTTTCCTTTTTTCCTCTGCCTCTGGAGCTACCAAAAGCATATTGATCACTTTTTACAGCTTTTGCATGATAGGTGCAGTAGTTGTTTTTTTATTGAACCGTAGATTGCAGCATTATAAAACACACTCATTCAGAGGAGTAATGAAGGCCATTTTTAATTGCACTTGGGAAGCAGGATACTTTTATTAAATTATACCTATGTCTGTATTGGAAAAAAGAGAAAGAAAACCAGGTTGTCTTTTCTTTGGGATTTGAGGTTTCCCAGAGCTGGAGTGAATTCAGGGTTGCATGACAAAATTTGGAACTTCAGCCTTTTGGGGATTGTGAGTCAGAATTTCCCCAGTCCTGTGATTAATCTCATGCACCCACAACAGTTGCAAATCAAACAACCAAGGGCTTAGTAATAAAGAAATTTATTATTTCCTGGAAGATAACTTTCAAAGTACATGCATACACAAATAAGACAGAGTGGCACACACAGGTTTTTAGTTAAAGATTGTGTGTTACACACTGTATTAGTTTTCTGGGGCTGCTGTAACAAAGTCTATAAACTTGGTGGATTAAATGACCCAAACCACAGTTCTGGAGGCTAGAATTCAAGATCAAGGTGTTGCCAGGGCTGTTTTCCTTCTGTGGGCTGTTAGAGGGAATCTGTTCCCTATCTCCCGCCCAGCTTTCTGGGGGTTTTCTGGCAATCTGGTGTTTTTGGGTTTGTAGAAACATTGCCTTGATCCCTGCTTTCATCTTCACGTTTTTTTCCCATGTGTGTATGTGCATGTGTGTGTGTGTGTGTGTGTTTCCAGTGTTCCCCTTCTTATAAGGACACCATTCATGTTGACTTAGGCTCCCACCCTGCTCTGGTATGACCTCGTCCTAACTTAATTGATTACACCTGCAATGACCCTGTTTCAAATAAGGTCATATTTGGAGGCACTTGGAGGCTGGGTCTTCAACTTACGAATTTTGCAGAAGACACAGCTCAACTGGTAACATATACCTATAGATTTGTCTTTATTGGTATATGTATATATCGCAGTGTTCTGCTATAGGTTGTGGAGAAGTGTGAAAATTAATTGTAAGAAAAAATTGCTCATGCAATGAATAAAACTATAATCCCCTTCTTGACAGCTTAGGGAATCAGTCTGGAAAGCGAAATTGCTCTGAGCCAATGTGTGGAAAATTCTGTGCAAGACCTCATTCCTTTTGTTGCATTTTTTCAAAGATGCTTTTGGCAGCGCTGGGCTCAGTCCAGATGCCTTCCACATCAGGTGGTTTAAGCATGTGTGTACATGATCGTGTGCAGGGTTGTGGGAAGCCAATTACAGTTGGAAACAGTTGTTTAGCTGGCAATTAGATTCCGCACAGTCTCAAATTATGTTGCTTTAAATTAAGATTGTGCAGATTTGTGTTGCTTTTATAATTTGCAAAAGCCATTTTGGGGTTATAACTAAAAATGTAATCTGCCAATTAGGAGATTTTCTGTCTGATACCTGATTTGTTCGTTGGACTGGGTACCCATTTTAAATATTTATCATCTGCTTTCTAAATCAATGCCAAGAATGTCTGCATGCCTACCAGGTGAGCGGAGATACAGTGGCCGACTCCTGAATCTTTGGCCTTGACTTTAGCTTTCTTGAGGACCCAGTGCTGACTTTGTTACTGTTTACTTTAGCAACTCAGGTAAAAACATGCATCAAGTTACTCTTTTGTTTCATATAAAACCTGAGGTTTTGCAAGAGACAAAACCTCTCAAAAGTGAGATTGGTTGTTTAAATAAGAAATGTGTTCTATTATTAACCCAGGCCAGCTGAGACAAGCTTTTTAATTAGCCTAAAAAGACAGTATAATGTATAAGGAGAATGAGGTAGGTTTTACTTAGTAATGTCTTAGAGATTTTAAAACTTATCCTATGGTGATCAGATTCAGATTCAAGCAGACTAATGAATAGCAGTATTTTCTGTTCAAGGTGATGGACATCTTATCCTTATAAATGATGATACCAGTCCATCTGGGAGAACAAGATGCTAAATGTTCCATATTCCTTCCTTCTTTCATTGGAAATTTTCTAAACGTACCGTGCATACAGGGAAGTTCATCTACCATGAAGGTTCAACTTAGTAGTTGTTCACAAAGTGAATACTTCCATAACCAGCACCCAGATCAAGCAACCAAATGTCACCAGAACTCCAGAAGGCTGCTTGTGTCTGTTGCAGTCACTAACTCAGAATTTTGTGATGGGATGGAAACCTTGTCTTGTTTTCTGCCGGCAGTGAGTATTGATGATTTTAGGGACACATTTCCACTGAGTGCATTTTCAGTTGTAGGTTAGTTTTTACTAGGAGCATTTTCGTGCTTCTGGTTCATTCTGCTGGAGATTGGGGTTAGCTCCTTAGAGTTGAGCTTTCGGTGAGCATGATGCAGAGCAGAAGATGGCCTTGACCGCAGCCAGGACAAAGTCTTCCAGCTGCTGCCTGCCTTCCTCTCTTCCCACCAGAATGAGTTCTTTGTGGTTCCTTGAAATGAAGGTGACCTCTCCTTTACCTCCAGGTCTTGGTCCTGTGGTTCATCTACGTCAGGATCCCTAAGTACCACAGACAGAGTGGCTTTATTTATTTATTTATTTATTTATTTATTTATTTATTTATTTATGAGACAGAGTCTTGCTCAGTCACACAGGCTGGAGTGTGGTGGTGCAATCTCGGCTCACTGCAACCTCCGCCTCCCAGGTTCAAGTGATCCTCATGTCTCTTCCACCCCAGTAGCTGGGATTACAGGTGTGTGCCACCATGCCCGGCTAATTTTTCTATTTTTGGTAAAGATGGGGTTTCTCCATGTTGGCCAGGCTGGCCTCAAACTCCTGGCCTCTAGTTATCTGCCCACCTTGGCTTCCCAAAATACTGGGATTACAGATGTGAGCCACGACACCCTGCCTGGAGTGGCTTTAAACAAAAGAAATTTATTTTCTCACAGATGTGAAGGCTAGAAGTCCTGAATCAAGGTGTTAGCAGAGCCCTGCTCCCTCGGAAGCCTCTAGGTTTCCTTCCTTGCCTCTTACAGCTTCCGGTAGCCCCAGGCATTCCTTGGTTTGTGGCACAGCGTAACTCTGGTCTCTGCCGCCATCTTCACTTGGCTGTCTTCCCTCTGTGTCTGTGCATCTCCCTGTCTTCACATGGCATTCTCCTCTTTTTGTCTCTTTTCTCTTTTTATAAGGACAGCAGTTGTACTGGATTAAAGGCCCTTCCTGCTCCAGGATGGGGTGACAGCTGCGTCAACCCCTTTATCAAATAGGGTCATATGCCGAGGTGGTGGGGGTTAGGAATTTTGTATATCTCTTTGGGAGACACAATTTACTCATAACATCTGTGTTACCCCCTTCTTGGTTTAGATGTCATCTTTTCTGGGAATTCTTCTGCGATGTTCCTCCCCCAGCATCTGGCTTTGATGTCGCTCTTGACACTGGAACTTTCTCTATTGTCATACTTTCCAGAATCTCTCATAATTGTTTTTTTGTTTTTCTTCTCTGCCAGACCCTGAGCAATTTGATGTCAGGAATAATTTAGGGTATTTTAGAATTTTTAGAAACCTTACATTATGAAATTTTGGACACATTCATGCATTTTGATGTAACTTGAAATATTAGTAACTGAGTCACGGTCATCACGTTCTTTTTGCAGGGAAGAAGTGATACCTATTGATAAAAGAAAAGGCTCGGGTTAAACATTACTCCCTCTCCCGAGTTTCTGTGATCATGACAAATACGAATTCTAAATCCTTGGCTTGAGAGCACATGAATTGCCGAACAGATGTGGTGTCAGCGCTCGCGAGGGTTGTAAGCAGCTTACTGATCCAGCAGTTTAACGACTGTTTACTGGCAGTGGCAACATTACTTCTGGTTGCCTGTCTTAATTCATTTTAGATTAATCTGTCTTGCAGTTCGAAGGAGAATGAATTGAGTCAGTAACTTCAAGAGTTATGTAAAATCTGTACAGTGCTAAATAATTGAATGGGGTTTTATGTATGGTCTTGAAATTGGAATGTCAATTTGACACAAATGCTCCAAAACAGAGTGTTAGATGAACTGATCTGTTCCTCATATAAAAGCTTTGAAACTTCCATTCCTGTATCACTTTAGAATTCACCATTCCCATCCCTTGCAGAATATTAATGTTCACTTTGGGGAAGGTGAGTCTGCCTGTGTAACTCTTGGGCCTGGGGTTGAGGTTTCAGGGTAATGGTACCCAAACTTGAATGGGTTTAAGAACTACCCAAGGAGTCTGTTAAGAAGGATTCTTGGCTGAGCCTGGTAGTTCCTGCCTATAATCCCAGCACTTTGTGGGGCTGAGAAGAGGGGATCACTTGATCCCCAGGAGTTTAAGACCAGCCTGGACAATATAGGAAGACTCCATCTCCATTTAAATTTAAAATAAATTAAAAGCAAAAAAAAATAAAAATAAAAATAAGGATGCTTTCTGGGTCCAACTTCAGAAATTCTAATTTGGCTGTTTTGTATTTGGGCTCAGGGAAGCCCTTTGGCATTACAGAAGGTTCTAATACTGCCATTCTCAGACCACATTTTAAAGAAATAACAGATGGAGGTGAAGGAGAATATGTGAACTCTTGAGAAAAAAATTCAAGACTATTTTCCTTAAAATACATTTATCACAACTAGGCAGACCAAAAATGACTTTTGTGGTTGGGATAAAGGGGGTATTTTGCAGACCCAAAGAAAATAAATGCTTGAGATATTTTCCAGAGACCCATGGGAGGAAGGCTGAAGTATCCTTATTCTTATCAGAAAACATATTTAAGTTTTATTACCAATATCTTTAACCCCATTTTACAGATGGGATATCTTTGAGGCTTAAAGAGCAAAGAAGGCTAACATTTGTTGAGCACTTAATGAGAGTGTCAATATTAGTAATTGGTATCGCCGTCGTCATTATCTTTAACCACACAACAGCCCTGTGAGGTGTTATCATTGCCATTTACAGATATGTAAAGTGAGATTCAGGCAGTTCAGGTAACTTGCTGGGGTTACGCATTGAGCTTGTAGCAAGCCAGGGATCAAACACACTTCAACTTAACTCCAAAATCCATATTCTTTTTATTACATCAAGGTAGATTTAACATATTTACGTGACGAGAGTTGCCAGGTAAAATATGGAAGGCCCAGTTAAATTTGATTGTCATATAAATACTGACTAGTATAAGTATATCCCATGAAATATTTGAACATACTTACATTTAAAAATAGTGGACTGGCCAGGTGCCGTGGCTCACGCCTGTAATTCCAGCACTTTGGGAGGCAGAGATGGACGGATCACAAGGTCAAGAGATCGAGACCATCCTGGCCAACATGGTGGAACCCTGTCTTTACTAAAAACCTAGCTGCTGGGCATGGTGGTGTGTGCCTGTAGTCCCAGCTACTCGGCAGGCTGAGACAGGAGAACTGCTTGAACCCAGGAGGTGGAGAGGTTGCACTGAGCCAAGATCGTGCCACTGCACTCCAGTCGGGAAACAGAGCAAGACATGGTATCTAAAAAAAAAAAAAAAAGCAGGGGAGGGGGGGCCCATATTATACTTGAACATTCATTGTTTGTCTGACATACAGGGTTACCCAGGTATCCTGTATTTTCATTTGCTAAAATCAGGCAACCCTATATGTAGGTAGTGGGTTTTCAGGTTGTAGGACCATACTTTCTGACTTCTGACTCCAAGTCCATTCTTCCATTCTAAGTGCCGCATTCGCTCTGTCTTATTCTTGGGTGTCTGCTGTCCTCTTGGGGAAGAGAGTGAATGGCTTATCTACTCTAGCCCTGTACTTAGGTAGATACAACGTAGCTCAGGTAAGAATAGAGTCTGTCTCAAATCAGTGAACACAGGCTGGGCACATTGGCTCACGTCTGTAATCCCAGCACTTTGGGAGGCCGAAGTAGGTGGATCGCTTGAGCCCAGGAGTTCAAGATCAGCCTGAGCAACATGGTGAAACTCTGTCTCTATAAAAAATACAAAAAAGGCTGGGTGCAGTGATTCATGCCTGTAATCCTAGCACTTTTGGAGGCCAAGGCTGGTGGATCACTTGAGATCAGAGTCCAAGACCAGCCTGGCCGATATGGTGAACCCCATCTCTACTAAAAATGCAAAAATTACCTGGCCATGGTGGCAGGCACCTGTAATCTCAGCCGCTCGGGAGGCTGAGGCAGGATAATTGCTTGAACCCAGGAGATGGAGGTTGCAGAGAGCCAAGATCGTGTCACTGCATTCCAGCCAGGGCGACAGAGTGAGACTCTGTCTCAAAAAACAAAACAAAACAAACAAAAAAGTAGCCAGATGTGGTGGCGCATGCTTGTAGTCCCAGCTACTTACTGAACAGGGTGAGGTGGGAGGATCGCCTGAGCCTGGGATATTGAGGCTACAGTGAGCTGTGATTGTGCCACTGTACTCCAGCCTGGGCAACAGAGAAAGAGATTCTGTCTCAAAGAAAAAAGAGAAAAAATCAGTGAACACATAGTAGTTCACCCTTTCTTCACCCACAGAATGGATGTTTTCATTTGCTTAATTTTAGAGATGAAGGAGTGAGAGCCAGTTAGTTGCCTTACTAGCAATAGAAAGAATCAGGCCACCATTCTGCTACAACAAATTTAGGAAAAGGCTTTTATTTTGGATATGATTATAGTCAGAGCAATAACGGTGAGTCAGCAAACAGAACAACAGAACCTCCTGGAGTCAGCTTTTTTTTGTGAGAAAAATAATAATGTTTTGGTTAATGTTAGATTGAATGCCCATTATGTGCCAGGCAATTACATGCATCATGGTTGGAGGCTGCCATGAGTGGTAGTTATTTTTATCAGCTCCATTTTAAAGATGTGGAAACTGATAGAGATATGATGTGCATAGCCCCAGGTCCAACAGCATTGACATGCAGAGCTGGAATTTCAGCCAGGTGTCTCCACCCTGGAGGCCTGTTCTTAGTGCCCTGCGCTGCCAAAGCTGAAGCATTCTGTCTGGGCATGGTCTGTGTCCTAGAGATTGCCTTGTCGGGTGGCCTGGTGGAAATCTGCTCTTTGGTTTGGGAGGCAGACATTGCACCAGCAGCTTATTCCATTTAGGCTTAGGAAGCTTCACCTTCCTGGGCAAAAAGGGTCAGTCCAAAAGTAGATTTTGACACCTGTGTCAAACTGGGAAGCCACAGTGGCTTCTTCAGGAATTAGGTCTTAGCCCAGTGGAAGAAACACTGTACTGTGTGGTCTTCTGTGTGTAGGAGAAACTTTCAGCAAGACTTCTAAATTCTTGATGATCACAGGATCACTTTGCACTTAAAACTGGCATCTGACCTGCACTTCATCGAAGGTTCCCTACTTTTGGCGAGAGGTTTTGAGGGCCTGCGTCTGTGAGTTTTCCTTTATTAGTGAATGATAACAAAGCACTTTAAAGAAGGGAAACATGTCCGTGGTGGTAGTTCTTGCTGTGTGAAGAAAGGGAGTGCTGGATCTGAGAGCAAACCTCTCCAAGTTGGTCCCTGGGGCTCCTGTCGCTGCTGCTGGGAGCCCCTTCCTTGCAGCTGGGGTCGGCTGCTTCCCATGTTCTCTCACGCTCTCTGTGGGACTCAGCCTGCGATAACTGTCCTCCCATCCTGAGCCATTTATAAAAACAGACTGTTTCCATTTCTAAGTGACTGAAGGGATTCCTTGAACTAGTGAGATCAAAGATGCAGTTTGGAATCTGTCTCTGAGTGAATACTAGCTACTTGTCATGGAGGCATGTCACAGGGGAGCCAGATCTTGGGAAAACCAAACGAAAGCCTTAGGAGCCAGAGAGAGAGCAGGGTGGGGAGTGACAGATGCAGGGAATTTTGGATCAGACAAACCAGGAATGATCACTTTCCACATGTGTGGCTTTGGGTGAGTTGTGTTAGTATCTGTGAACCTCAGTTTTCTTAATCTGAAATAGTATTAGTCATGCTGACCTCAGAAAGTTGTAGAAATTAAGTGACTGTTATGTATAAAATGGCAGGCACAGCGACTCAGACCCAGTATTTACTTAATAGTTTTTTCCCTCGTCATACCCTAATATGGTAATGGAAAATGGATTTTATAGGCACATTTTAAAAATAAAACATAGATTTTCAGAATTCCAGCCAGTCATTCACTGGTATTCATAATAAAAATGGTTAGTGGGTGCCTACTGCATTCCAGGCTCACTTCAAGCCACTTGGGAATGGAGTGTTATGAGATAGACACAAGTCCTGCCTCTTTGCAGCTTCCATTCTCAACAGGGAGGTGGGTGACAGACAAAGCAGCAGAGGGGTACTTTTTTTTTTTTTTTTTTGAGACAGAGTGTCACTCTGTTGCCCATGGTGGAGTGCAGTGGCACAATCTTGGCTCACTGCAACCTCAGCTTCCCAGGTTCAAGTGATTCTCCTGCCTCAGCCTCCTGAGTAGCTGGGATTATAGGCACCTACCATCATGCCTGGCTAAATTTTGTATTTTTAGTAGAGATGGAAGTTCACCATGTTGGTTAGGCTGGTCTTGAACTCCTGACCGTGTAATCTGTCTTCCTGGACCTCCCAAAGTGCTGGGATTACAGATGTGAGCCACTGCGCCCGGCCGAGAGTACACTTTTAATGTTAGGCATGGTGCTGAAGATCAGTCAGCCAGGGGGAAGAGATCTGAGAGGACTTGGCTGTGGTAGTCTGTGAGGGCCTCTTTGAGGATGTGTTGTTTGAGCAGTACACTTTCTCATGGTGAAGCGCTGCTGTGCTTTGCTGACAAACAGCCATAGCTGACCAGATAAGTCCTTCCCGCTTTGCAAACAGATGTTCTTGTGTGCATCTTGATAGCTCTCCCTGTTCTTTCCTGCAAGCTCCTGTTGTCCTCTCAGTGTCATATGACCGAACAGAGTTGAGTTACCCCACAGAAAGCTTTCATTAATCTTGCTGTCCCATTGGAGTATTACTGACCTTGGCACCTGGAGTGTCTGCCACAGAAGCAGCTTCTAGCAACAGGAGAAGCTGAAGCCTGAGATGGGCTACAGTGAGGAAGAGTGAGATGTGAGCCAAGAGAGTCCTTAAACATTTTATGAGTTTCCACGGAGCCTGCGATCACACTCTTGCGACGGCTCTGTTGCCAGTGAGAATTGATGCCTTCAGCCCAGGTAATAGGAGCCTCCCAGCAAGGTGATGGGCCATGTAAACATGCTCCTGAAGGACCTGAATGCTAATATCCATAGGAACTGCTCTGCAGCTTCTCCTTTTAAGTAGCTAAGATGGGTTTTGGGAGGTCAATCTAACACATTAAGTGAAATTTATGTTGGTTTTCTTTGTAAACAGCTGCAGTTGTAATTCTTCCCAGTGGGTGGTCAAAATGTTCTTTTCTGCTTGTTTTGATGAGATTTGGGTAGAGGTAAAATAGAGGTGGGTGATGAAAATAGACCAAAAAATTTGAAAATATACTTATATCCTGCCAACTCTTAAGTCCTAACATTTATCTCACTGCAGCCTCTGACTCCTTGGTTCAAGTGATTCCCTTGCCTCAGCCTCCTGAATAGGTGGGATTACAGGCATGCACAACCATGCTCAGCTAATTTTTTTTTTTTTTTTTTTTTTTTTGAGACAGAGTTTCGCTCTTGTTACCCAGGCTGGAGTACAATGGCGCGATCTTGGCTCACCGCAACCTCCGCCTCCTGGGTTCAAGCAATTCTCCTGCCTCAGCCTCCCGAGTAGCTGGGACTACAGGCACGTGCCACCATGCCCAGCTAATTTTTATATTTTTAGTAGAGACAGGGTTTCACCATGTTGGTCAGGATGGTCTCGATCTCCTGACTTCGTGATCCGTCCACCTTGGCTTCCCAAAGTGTTGGGATTACAGGTGTGAGCCACTGCGCCTGGCACATTTCATTCTTTAAAAAACTCTGTGAGATAGGACTGATAGTATCTTCATTTTCAGATAAGGCAATTTAAGCAGGAAGAAAGTAAAATGTAACCAAAGGTGTGTTTTTTATTAATTGCAGCTGTGGTTTTAATAAGAACGTATTGGAAACAATGTAGTCAATGTGTGTCTAATTAAATATGTAATGCTTTATTGCCAATACCATGGGATACTGTGCAGCCACAGAAAAATTGTATTGCATATCTTCATATATTAATATGGAAATCCCTCCATAATACGTGAAGTGAAAACAAGTAAGTCTGTATATAAAGTGCAATATGCAGGCTGGGTGCGGTGACTCAGGCCTGTACTCCCAGCACTTTGGGAGTCTGAGGCGGGTGGATCACCTAGTTCGAGATCAGCCTGGCCAACCTGCTGAAACCCTGTCTCTACTAAAAATACAAAAAAATTAGCCGGGCATGGTGGGGGCATCTGTAATCCCAGCTACTTAGAAACCTGAGGTGGGAGAATTGCTGAACCAGGGAGGCAGAGGTTCAGGGAGCCAAGATCACCCCTCTGCACTCCAGCCTGGGCAACAAGAGCAAAACTATCTCCAAAAAAACAAACAAACAACAACAAAAAAAAACCAGTATAATATGTATAAATTAGTTCAACCATTGTGGAAGACAGTGTGGCCAACATCCTCAGCAAACTAACACAGGAACAGAAAACCAAACACTACATGTCCTCATTCACAGTGAGAACTGAGCGATAAGAACACATGGACACAGGGAGGGGAATATCACACACCCCTGTGTTTGTGGTTGGGGGCAAGGAAAGGGAGAACACCAGATTTTTATTATTAGTTAATTGGTTTTGGTAGTCATGACTAGATGGTAATTCACATGGTTTAAAACAAGTATCAAAATGTAGTGAAAAAAATCTTCCCTTCACCTGTATGTCTCATCTGCCAGCACTGCCCCCTCCACCATAGATACTCACTATCATTAGTCTCTTGGGTAATGTTCTAGAAATTATAGAGCAAAATTGTCCTCTGTCCAACCCCTTACACAACTGACGCATGTTATACTTTATTTTTATTTATTTATTTTGAGACAGAGTCTCGCTCTGTTGCCCAGGCTGGAGTGCTGTGGCTCACTGCAACTTCCGCCTCTCAGGCTCAAGTGATTCTCCTGCCTCAGCCTCCTAAGTAACTGAGATTAGACACCTGCCACCATGCCTGGCAGTTCTTTTGTATTTTAAGTAGAGATGGGATTTCACCATGTTGCTCAGGCTGGTCTCGAACTCCTGACTTTGTGATCCACCTGCCTTGGGCTCCCAAAGCTCTGGGATTATAGGCGTGAGCCACTGCGCCTAGCCTACACTTTGTTTTTATTTATTTATTTTTCTTTCTCTCTTCCAACTCTATGCCATTTCCCTGTTCCTTTCTTATCCTCCCAAATAAGATTTGTTTCATCTGGTGATGTGAATAAAACTACATTCTTGTAGTTACCTGGGCTTGAAGCTCTGGAATCACCTTAGACCTACCTTCTTCTTTATTTTATTTTATTTTACTTTAAGTTCTGGGATACATGTGCAGAACATGCAGGTTTGTTACATGGGTAAACATGTGCCGTGGTGGTTTGCTGCACCTCTCAACATATCACCTGGGTATTAAGCCCCACATGCATTAGCTATTTGTCCTGATGCATTTTTCTTGGAAGGGGGCCTCTAGTTTTCACCAAGTTATCAAAAATATTCAAGATCCCCTTAGGTTGCTCAGGACAGTGGTACCTGTTCCTTGTTACCTTTGAAAGGATGCAGATGTTCTTATGTAACCTTTCTGTAGGCATGTTTTCTGTGGCCATCAAATGCTTTTAAAGAATTGAATTAATTGCTAACTCTAACAATTGAAGGATTTCACATAGAAATCCTTCAGTGTGTACTCAGTGCTCAGGTAGGGAAATGGAGGACTTGGCAGCCCTAGGCATTTCCACATGGCAGCAGTCCTCCAGAGCTAGGTAGGGGATTCCCCTTTCATGGAGAAAGTGTTCTGTTTTTTGTCTCAGGCCACTCTTACAACCTATTTTAGTCTAAATGACATTGGCTTGGCTTGATGAGAAGTGAGTCTAGTCTCTTTTCTTCCTAAAGCAACTCTTTAAAAATGTGCATAATTTTTCAGATGATAAAAATGAGATTCAGACAGTTCAGATGGAATCAACCTCAGTTGTTCATTGAAGTAGATTAGGACAGTGTGAAACCTGAACTCAGATTATCTAACTTTATTCTAATATTGTTTTGTTTGGTTTTGATTTTAAGATGGAGTCTTGCCTCTGTCACTCAGGCTGGAGTGCGTTGGTGCGATCTCAGCTCACTGCAACCTCCGCTTCCTGGGTTCTAGCAGTTCTCCTGCCTCAGCCTCCTGAGTAGCTGGGATTACAGGCATGCGCCACCATGCCCAGTTAATTTTTGTATTTTTAGTAGAGACAGGGTTTCACCATGTTGGCCAGGCTAGTCTCCAACTCCTGACCTCAGGTGATCCGCCCGCCTCGGCCTCCCAAAGTGCTGAGATTACAGGTGTGAGCAACCGTGCCCAGCCTATTCTAATATTCTTTCCACTGAACCACAGTTGTCCCCGTTGTTATGATTATTTTTGACCTTCCAGGCATTTCTAGAGGTAGAGTATTATATGCATTTTACAGATGAGCAAGTTGAAACTTGGTTCAGCTCTGAAAAAGGAAAGTTCCATACTAAAAGGGCAGAGTTCATACTTGGTCCCAGGTTTTTTGACTCAAACACTATACCCCTTTAGTGGTACTCAAAAACCTCAGCGATCCATTTAATTCTGACATCGTTTTGCAGTGGAGACATTAATGATTCTAACATATTTGACTCCAAACAGAAGCAGGAAAGGTGGAAGGACCCCCATTGTTGATGTTGTCTCGGAACTGGAAGAAAGTTCCTGGGATCAATCAGACAACAACCTGTAGTAGACTCACTCCTGGCAAAGCACTGACTGGTCTGGGAGCATGGGCTGCAAAGTGGGAGAGATGTTAAGAGGAATAAAGAATTGCTTTCTAGAGCCCAATAGACTTAGATGGGAAACCTCGCTGAGTATACCTGAGAGGACTTAACACCTTCATAAAGGCCACACCTCAAGTTCATGTTAACATTATTTTACCTGTGTTCTTACCTATAGAGTAACAAGAATTATCCTATTATATAGCATTAGAGATGGCCTGTTGTGTAACAATAGAGATGGCTGCTTTGATGGACACCTCTTGTAAGCCGTAGTATATTTGATGCATATTTATTAGGGTTGTGTATTGATGACAGAATTTGTAAGGCAGAGATTCTCTGTCATGAACGAAGACGCATACATAGGGTGTGTTATTTTCCTGGCTAGTCCTTTTCCCATTGCAGAGTTTGCAGTCATTCTGCGATTTTCACTTACATGTGATGTAGAAGAAAAAGTACAGAGAGGGCCAATTACCATAAATGACGCTTTGTATAGTGGTGAAATCCTGGACTTGCAGCCAGTCTGCCAGGTTTAAATCCTGGCTCTATCATTAACAGTTGTTGTGACCTTACATCATTAATTTATGGGATCCTTTGTTGCCTCTGTTTTTTCCTCTGTCAAATGGAAAGATTAGGCCAATTCATATCCCGTAGAGCTGCTGTGAAGATCAGCGAATTGCATGTGAAACATTCTTAGGACAGAGCCTGACATATACTAAATAGTGCATAGGTGTTAGCTGCTGCTGCTGCTTTGTTTTGTGTTTTAATCATTGTTGAGGTGCCTATTCCTGACTTTCTGTCTGTAGCAAATCGAGCTTTATACCTTGAGCTAAGAAACTGGTAGAAACCTAGGCATAGAAGTTGTAAATGGGTACGCTTTGGGCTGAGCTCTAATGTGAAGGGTTTAGACTAATCCCTAATAGTCTGTCTGGCTGCAAACAAGTCTGGGATATCTGTCAATCATGAGAAGCATCATTAAGCACATGATGTTCTCTGAGGCTGGGCCCTTCAACTTGTATGAAAAACCCCAGCTGTCAAAAGTTAGGCAAGTCCTGACTGTCACTCTCCAGCTCTGTGATCTCATGCAAATCTCTTTTGTCTCAGGGCTCTATCTCCCTCACCCTCATGTAAAAGTAGGATAATAATATTATTTTCCAGGATCAGCACAGGGAACAAATAGACTATGTTTAGTAAATGCCCTACAGAGCATGGTGGCCAAGTAGGTGCTTAGAAAGTAGCTGCAGCTCTCAGTATTACTGTGAATGAAGAATTCTGGCCTCATATCCTGTAAACTAAAATACTTCACCCTAACTCCTTAAGCAATATTGTTGCCTAGAATCATCAGCATATTTGAGGACCAATAACACAGTTTGCATATTACATGGAGAATGTGGGTGGACTAATTGCATCCAGGCATGGGGTGACTTGCCTGAGATTAAATCAAAAAGAATTTCCTGAGTTTGTGATGTAAGGGAAGCTCAAGAGACTGTCTGAAATATCAGGAAGCTAAATCCCAGATACAAGTTCTGAAAATAATGACTCAAGTGGTAGAGAAGGTGATAGATTGGTCAGTGGGACTGGGAAATCTGTACTATGCTCCCTCTTTGGTTTCCTCCCTTTCATGACTGAGAGGTTTGGAGTATCAGCGCTTCTTCCTTCTCAATCAGAAACAGTTTCAATTTTTCTGTATTCTGCCCGCCTTCTCTTTTCTTGCCTGCATTTGTCCATTCATTCAATAAAAATTCATTTAGCTCCACAATATTCATTGAGGAGCTAAAGGGGCCAGGTCCTGAAGATGCAACAGTAAAACAGACATATGCATAAGTACACATGCATGTACATACACAGTTTGCACGCATACGTGCACATACACACCTCCATATATAACATGGATGCACACATGGCCATGTGAACCCCTCTCTTCTTGGACTTGATGTTCTAGTTGAGGAGGGCAGAAAATTTAAAAAATAGTAGTAAGTAAAATATGTAGTTTGTTTCACTTCACAATTGTTGTAGGTTTCCCCAGTTTTTTTTTTTTTTTTTTCCTGCCTCTGCTATTTGGGAGGTTGTGTGTTCAATGATTTCTATTCTTTGAAGAACTTCTAGCCTAATCGCTTAAGCTTCACAAAATCTCTTCAAACTATTTCTTAAGGGGCTCTAGTTATTGAATAAGGTTTGGTCCACAATTCTATGAAAAAATATATATACATATTAGAATGTGGTGGTAATACAGATTTTCCATTTGTTGTGCTAAAAGCAAAAGTGTGTAGAAAAGTACAAAAACCGTGAAAATATACCTTGTTTGAAGGAAATAAATATGAAAATGAAGTATATTATTTAACTGTGCTGGAGGTCAATTTTAAATGAATTCTGTTTTTCTATGGGATTGAAAAGAAAACTTAGTAACTAGTGGGTTGCTATGTTTTATGTTAAGCAATATTTAAATTGAAACCAAAGTAGAGTAAATATATATTTTGACTAAGACAGGTATGTCTTGTTACGGGGCAAGTAAAATTTTATAGCAATTAAATTAAATAAAAAACCTATGAATGTTTTTTGAGTTTGAAATACAATTGGCAGAATCTGAGCTTGCTATGCATCTAGTTGGCTTTTAAGGGAAACTGATTTTTAAAATTTTCCTTCTTTCATTTTGGACCTTGACTTAAAGAGTCCAGATTCCCATAAATATTGTGCAGAAAGTTCTAATGGTGCCAGGAATTTTTAAAAATCTCATTTCTTTTTTTTTAATTTTTAATTTTTTAATTTCAGTAGATTTTTTGGGGAACAGGTGGTGTTTGGTTACGTGAATAAGTTCTTTAGTGGTGTGATCTCTGAGATTTCGGTGCACCCATCAGCCAAGCAGTGTAACTGTACCCAGTGTGTCGTCTTTTATCGCTCACCTCCTCCCACTCTTTTCTGAGTCCCCAAAGTCCATTTTCTCATTCTTATGCCATTGCAACCTCATAGCTTAGCTCCCACTTAGGAGTAAGGACATACGATGTTTGGCTTTCCATTCCTGAGCTTCTTCACTTAGAATAATGGCCTCCAGTTTCATCCAGGTTGCTGTGAATGCCATTATTTCATTTCTTGTATGGCTGAGTAGTATTCCATGGTGTGTGTATATATATATATATATATGGGGGGGGGTGTGTGTATACACACACACACACACTCCCCCACATTTTCTTTATCCACTCGTTGATTGATGGGCATTTGTGCTGTTTCCATATTTTTGCAGTTGTGCATTGGGCATCTATAAATGTGTGTGCAAATGTGTTTTTTGTATGTCTTCTTTTCCTCTGGGTAGATACCCAGGAGTGGGATTGCTGGATCAAATGGTAGTTCTACTTTTAGTTCTTTAAGAAATCTCCATAGTAGTTGCGCTAGTTTACATTCCCACCAACAGTGTAAAGTGTTCCCTTTTCACTACGTCCACACCATCATCTATTATTTTTGGATGAAAAACCTCATTTCTTCATGGTTTGTGGGAAGTTGAAGAGACATCAGGAAACAGGCAGACCATTTTTAACTTAAATCTTCTCAGTGTAAAGATGACAACTAATATATAAAAAATATGTTTTTTTTAATGGAGTTTGTGCTGAGGAAGAATAATTTTGAAAATAATTTATTTGGAAATATTTCCATTGTTAGATTTGGTTGCTAAAAATAGTATATACTCACCATAAAAGCTTTTCTATCTTATCAGCTTAAAAAAGCATTTAAAAATGACTATTTTACTTTGTCTAAAAAAATCTTTCTTTTGATAAGTTTGCAAGAACAACTGATAGACATTACGATAGCTGTGATGCACTGGTAAATTTTAATAATATCTTTTCTTATGAAATTGACCAATGGAATTTAAAAGGTTGGTCATGGTTTTCTAATTGTAGCCCCAAATACACTTCTTCTATTTGGATTTACATAGCTTTGTTAGCTTTCTTACGCAGTTGTTATCCTCATTAATTCCAAGTGATGAGGGAAAAAAAATTCTGAATTTCAAACCTGATCTTGGAATCATTGGATTGCAAAATATCAACTGGGTTGAAAAATAATGAAGGATTACCTATTATGTTGGTTTCACTACATTTTTTCTTACAATTAATAAATAAGACAAAAATATTTTAAAATATTATATCTTACTCTTTTTATTTTTGTACATTTCATAATATACATTTTATATCAGTAAAGCAGAACATGTATATTACCTAAAAATAAACCAGTAGTTACTGCATGCTCAATTTAAAAAAAGAAATGATGTAGGTTGCGTGCAGTGGCTCATGCCTGTAATCCCAGCATTTTGGGAAGCTGAGGCAGGCAGATCACTTGAGGTCAGGAGTCCAAGACTAGCCTGGCCAACATGGCAAAACCCCATCTCTACTAAAAATACAAAAATTAGCCAGGCATGGTAGTGCACGCCTGTAATCCCAGCTGCACAGGAGGCTGAGGCAGGAGAATCACTTGAACACTCCTAGGTTCTTCACTTTTCTAAGTGAAGAACTATTCTGTTCTAATATTCACTATCTTCACTTCTGTGGCCTCCCAGGTTCAAGTGATTCTCATGCCTCAGCTCACTTGGTACTGAGCCAGGATCACCTCATTACACTCCAGCCTGAGCGACAGAGTGAGACTGTCTAAAAAAACAAAACATACAAAAAATGACGGGGTGGTGTACAGTAGAGAATTGAGAAAAATCACCAAATAAGATGATATTCTTTTGGTAATGAAGGGTTAATAATACTCTGCTGTGTTCCTGTTACTCACCTGGCAGGAACTTCCCAGGAATGGGTGGATCCTATATATTTTTGTACATGTTTTATGAATGAAATGTATTTTTATTATCGAATGAAGAAAGCATATAGGACAATGGGGAGTGATTTTTAAATCTCCCAGTCTATCTTTTCAGATCTCCTCATCTAGCATATGCTGGGCTCCAGTTTTAATTGTGCAGACTGGGAGATTATGCTCCGTTATGGGTCGCATCACTTTCTTTGTGTAGATAGAATCTCAGTCTCTCTTTCTCTTTTCTTATTTCATGGAGATAATAATTTAACTCTGACATCCATGATGTGATGATTTGCCAAGTGCTCTATTTCTAGTTACAGTTACTAGGGAATTGCAAGAAGACATTGGCAAATGGCACTTGGCCTCCACTTAGCCTCATTCAGATTGGCTTGTTTCTCCAGGACCCACAGGATCAATGATACGTGCAGTGCTAAAGGGCGGCTGAGAGGTCAGGGCTTATTTATTGCTTGCTGGGGCATGTTATTAACCAATAAGAAGTTAAACAGTTCCTAGCTACAGCTAAGACGTTGCCTCTTAGGCAGGAAGACAAGAGATCACCTTAGGCAACTTTTATTTACACAGAGAGGTGTGTAAAGTGGAACCAAGGCTTGGAGCTCTAGGCATCCCTTGTGTTTGTCCGGATTTCGGCTTACTTGAGTTGGTTGGAAGGCTTTGAGATGTGCCCATGATGCTATACATTTTTTTTGTTTAACTCAGCCTTTGTCAAGGTGGTCAGGGATTGTTCATTTTGAAAACTCTGTAGGTAGGTGCATGTTTGCTGCAAAGGTTTTGTCTAGGTGAGATGTGCTGATGTTTTCCGTTGCTGATACCCCTCCCTCCCAGCTTTGGATAAATGAGGAGCAGGATAATATTTGATGAAATGCAAACAACACTTTACTTTGCATGTGCTTCGATAAATAAGGAATCCAAAAGGAGCATTATTCAGGAAAAAAACTCTGTGTGTGTGTGTATAAAGTACAGATACATATGTATATACATATATATATGTGTGTAGTGAAAAATCTCCTTTTAGCTTTATGAGATGTTCTGAGCTCAGCTCTGAGGTTTATGTTCTATGAAAAATAAAATGATTTTCCTAAGTTTTTAAAGAATATTTCTTCTCCCTTTTCTTTCTAGGTATAAAAGGAACTTTTTTGTGAACTATTGAATGAAGAGGTGAGGAAGGAGAGGCAGGAGGAAGAAAACAATAGTGATTGTTTTCAAGTGGGGAAAGTCACTTGAGCCCAGGAATTCCCTCCTTAAAAATGCAGAATCAGGCTGAAAGGGCTGCAGATTAAAAACTAACACCCCCTCCCCTGCAGTGAGATAGTCCTTTCATTTTAGCTCTTTGAATTGAAATAGCATTGAGGATTAAATTTATGTAAGCCCCACAAAATTCAAAATTCTTGTGCTTTTCTGACCACTTGCCTTATAGTGGAAATTTTAAGCATATTAGAGGATATGTTTTTGTGGGAGCTATTGATCAGAATGGCACTTGGAGTTCAAAAGCATATCTAAAACTAAAGCACAACTATATTTTGGATCATACTGCCTAATCACATTGAATGCATCTACAAAGGTAATAAATAGTTTGTGTCTGAGTTAGGTGTGCAGTCTGGGGGCCATCTTTGAGATGATTTGTCCTTTCTGCAATTCTAGTTTCTAAAATGATTGAAGTGTAGGAGTTAGGTTGTGGAGCATCTCATAAATTTAACCAGAATCATCCCCTTTTAAAATCTAAATCAAATATTGATATATTAGTTGGGTGTTATTTGATTAAAATTTTATTGGTTTAGACAGTGAGATGTTTTGTTTCCAGCCGTAAAGTAAGGCATTGCATTATTTCTAAATAATCCTTTAAAGCACTAAATTAAAAAAATTAAAACAATGAACTTTGGAAACGATGGTGCTGCTAATATTCTACGTGCCAGCCTCTCATTCCGGAATTTCTGAAAGGAAGAAGAAAAGTAAATTAACATTGATCACGGGCCTGTGCCATCCCTGCATTGTGTTTATACATGACTTATGTTCCCTCCCTTCTCAGAACCCTTGCATGTTAGTGGTATTATTTTGCTTTTACAAGTGAAGAAATGTTAGCTAATTTGGGCAAAACTACTCAGGGAGTAATTGAGCTGGAATTGGAGTGTAGTGCTGACTTCTGTGATCTTGCTGTTTCAGCTTTCCCAAAACGGACTCATTCCGACTCATTTGAGGGTTTTACAAGTTAGCCTTTGGTAACAAGTGCCCAGCAGCCTCACCTGTATTCAGCTCTTCTGTATTTGTGTGATGGGCACAGAACACCTTCATATTTATGCTTTCTTGTCCTCATAATCAGCCAACAGAGGTATGAATCTACTAACAGAGGCAAATTCCCTCCTTAAAAATGCAGAATTTTAGGCTGGGAACAATAGTTCATGGCCTGTAATCCCAGCGCTTTTGGGAGGTGAGGAGGGACCATCACTTGAGGTCAAGAGTTCCAGACCTCGTCTCTACCAGAAATTTAAAAAATTAACTAGGCACAGTGGCATATGCCTGTTGTCCTAGCTACTCAGGAGCCTGAGCTGGGAAAGTCACTTGAGCCCAGGAATTCAAGGCTGCAGTGAGATATGATTGCGCCACTGTACTCCAGCCTGGGTAACAGAGTGAGACCTTGTCCCTTAAAAAAATAAAATAAAATAAAATAAAATGCAGAATTTCCCCATATGGGTGAATGAAAGTGGGTTTCCTCTCTTAAAGGATATCCTTTGCAAAAGCATAAAACTGTCAACCGTAGAGGATGTTACAGGGAAAGAAAGGCTGCTCATTCAGGGTGCTTCACAGGGGATGAGGCATCTTGGGGCTTCCTTGGAGAGCAGAGGTGAGCCCCAGTGAAAGACAGCTTTGTCTTAAAACCATAGGGGTTCACAGTACTTATTAACTTACAAAAAAATCATCAGAATGAGCTCGCCTGAGCCAATGTTTCAGACCAAGGACAGAGTAGGCTATTTACTATTCTGTGCCTCTACTGAATAATGGAAATTGTATTTCTCGGTTTAGCCGGTTTGTTTTTATCTGTCTTGGTCTGTTCTTCAAAGCAATTTCTGTTTGAGTTAGTGGCATTAACCACTTATCCCTAGGTATATATCAGGATTGGTAAACGATGGCCCATCAGCCAAATTTGGCCCCTTAGAGACAGAGGTTGTCAACTCTGATCTATATTCATGATTTTGGGGCTTTATTGTACCTTATGTACTTACTGTAAATAAATACAAATTATTTCTGAAAGTAGGTGGAGGTAGAACTCTAAATATACATCTATCAACATATCCAAGTTGGTCAGACTGAAAGTGGGAAATTACCCCTTTTTGGTGTGTTATGAAAATTTGTTAGAAAATATGTGTGTGTGTATGTGTCTATATATATATATATATATATATATATATATAGACACACACATACACACACACATATTTTTTATATGTATATTATATATGTATATATAGACACACATGTATCTCCACTTTAAATTGTACAGACAAGCAGAAGAAGACTTTCCTTCTTCCCCAGCTAATGAGCTTCATTGCAGTTGAGGATTTTGAGAGGGGTGCCACTTTCCTCAAATGGTATTCTCTTCTTAACCACTGCTACTGCTAAAGGTAGTGCATGTATAATGTGAAGAAGGAACCCAAGACATTTAGCAGTTTACCTCTCAGTGTGTGCAAGAGCAGGGTAACATTATAGAGAAGTGTTCCAGAATTAAAATGGTGCTCTGCTGGCCTGCACCTATAAGAGGCAGTGTTGGGAATTTTAGTTGTTTATCCTATAAAAATGTTAGCTGCTTGGCCCAGAATGGGCTAAAGGGTTCAATGGGAGAGATTGAGTATTCAGGTGTGTTACAGTGAGCCATTTGAACAATTCCTGTTTGTCCTTTGCCTGTCACTTTTCTCTTTCCTCTTTCCAATCTTGCTTTAAGAAATGTAAGAATAACAGTTTTGCAAAGGATCTCAGCAATGCTAATATAAAAGATTATTTTTCTAGTTACTGAGTCTGCACTAAAAATTACTCTAAAATTTGCTGGCATAAACAGCCATTTATTAAGTTGATGGATTCTGGGGCCAAGCATTAAGATAGGATGGAGCACAGATGACTGGTCGTTGTTCCACAATGTAAGGGGCCTCTGCTGAACAGCTCAAAGGCTGTGGCTGAAATCATCTGAAGCAGTGCTGTTTGGTAGAACTTTCTGTGGTGATGAAAATATTCTATATCTGTACTGACCAATATGGCAGCCACTAGCTATACCTGTTCATAGAGCAACTGCAATGTAATTCGTGTCATTATAGAATTGAATGTTTTATTTAATTAATTTAGATATAAATAGCCGTGAGTGGTTACCATCTTGGACAGCACGGATCTGAAGGCTTGCTCACCTGTATCTAGCAGTTGGTGCTAGGTGGCAATAGACTTTAGTTGGAGCTCTCTCCACAGGAACACCTCTTCCTGTAGTGTGCTGTTCCTCATCATATGTGCTGGGTTCCAAGGGCAAGCGTCTTAAGAGTAAAGGAACCAACGGAAGTTGCCTTGGAGCCAGCAGTCCTGCTTCCATCATATTATATTTATCCTGTTTAGATTCGGAGGCAAGGGCAATAGACCCTATTTCTTGATGAGAAGTGGTAAAGTTCTGGGAGAGCACCAGAACCAGAAATACTGCTGTAATCATATCTGGAAATAATCTGCCACAGTTGTTCCAGGTACCCAGTCCATTCTTTCATTTATTATTCATTCAGCAGACCATGAGTCCCTACTCTGTTAGCTGGCATCAGGTTACTTAGGGTATGGCCACTGATGACAATGAAGCTTATAAAAATGTGGAGGAGGTAGTTGGGAAGGCATGCATGGGTATCTCCAAGGCAGTATGGTATATGCCATGATAATACCTACTAAGCAGAGAATGGATGATTAGTTCAGACGCATAGAGGCATCTTTGAAAAAGCAACATGAAAACTGGATCTTAAATCTGGACTAAACCAACTAGGAGTTTGCGAGAGAGAGAGAGAGAGAGAGAGAGAGAGAGAGAGAGAGAGAGAGAGGTCATTTAGGCAAAAAGTTAAGCCTATACAAAGGCAGAGAGGCAAAATGGTAAGCTTTTTCTGGGAACGCCTCAACTCTACATTGCTTGTTTAGAAAAGAATATTGTACCAGCTACCCTGCCAACCAAGTCCTTCATTTTTAGTGTGTGTCCCCACCCACGCCATGCATATTGAAAACCAGCCATGTACCCAGCAGGTCACCAATCCAGAAAAATCCATAGCCCAATGGGATATCATTGATGAATTACAGACAAGTTGCCTATCAGCAGGAATCCTGGATTGGATTAGAGAATCTTCATAACATGCTGGCTTTTCTAAAGAAGATCTGGCTCCCAGAGAGGAACAAAGATGCCTGAACACATGGTCTGCATTGAAAACAAATATTGATTGGCCCCTGCTGGGTTGCTGAGCTAGAGTGGGTTAGAATCTGATGTCAAAAAGTGCTGGGGTGTGGAAAACCATTAACTCTGCTGATTGACCAGAATAAAAGCTCCATCTGTTTTTAAGATCTTAAAAAAACGAGGGTGAAATCTTTAAGTGGGTGGAAGGGCAGAATTGATGGTGAGAACCCATAGTTGGACAAAAACACTCTCAGTTTGTCTTCATGACTCTGGACACAGGTCTTAGGCCATTTGTCTCCCTGTCTTCTGTTCTATGTAGCATTTTCTGGACCTGTGACCGTTTATTAATGCTCTACAAAATTTACTCAATTGCAAATTAACGTCCAAATAGCTGATGTTCTGTGGTGTTCGGATTTAGGATTCAGACCGTCTGCTGGGTGTTCTTATTACACTGGTAGAAAAATGCTCTGGCTGTATCTGATTGCATCCGACAGTTAGAAATATTTCTGTCACTGCCAGATGTACAAGATACTGTAAAAGGAGCATTTTCTCTAGCAAATTAGACTTGCTAGCTCCATGAATCCAGATTGACTGAAACAGCTTGTTGCCCCAGGGATGTAGCTGGATTTGGCTCGGTCATTTCTTTTAAGTACAGGACTTCAGAAATCTGATCTAGAGTAGTTATTATTTATTTATTTTTTTGAGATAAGATCTTGCTCTGTTGTCTAGGCTGGGGTATAGTGGCATGATCACGGCTCATTGCAGTCTCAACCTCCCAGGCTCAAGTGATCCTCCCAACTCCATCTCCTTAGTAGCTGGGACTAGAGACATGTACCACCATGACCAGCTAATTTTTGTATTTTTTGTAGAGACGGGTTTCGCCATGTTGCTCAGGCTGATCTCGAACTCATAGACTCAAACCATCCATCTGCCTCGGCCTCCCGAAGTGCTGGGATTACAGATGTGAGCCACCGTGCCCAGCCTGACCTACATCCTTTTAATGAAGATTTTCCAAATCTGCTGCCTTTACTTTTAAATCCGAGATGCGTTTGTCTTTCTAGAGCAGCCCACTCCAGCAGAACTTCTTATGATGATGACGTGTTCTAAATGTGCGTGGTAACCATTAACCACATGTAGATATTGAGTACTTGAAATGTGGCTAGGGCAAATGGGGAGCTGTTTGAAATTTAATTAAATTTAAATAGCTGTATATGGCTAGTGGCCGTGTCATTGGGCAGCACAGTTCTAGTATCTGCTTTCAGAGATGGTGTTTGCTTAGAGGAGAGTAAGAACTTTGCTAGCTCTGTAACTTTTTAGTAATATCTTAATTTGAGTCATTTTTTTCCTCTAACAACAATCTAGGAAAAGAAGCAATGTTTGGGATGCCCAACTAACGGCTGGGATGGCCACTAGGCCAGCCATAAAACCTGTCACTTTGACTTCTTTACTCATTTTCCTGAGGTGTTCTCTGCAAGGTAACCAGGACATTGTTAGTAGGTTCCATAGTCTAACCAAAGGTGTTTAGGAGGGCCCGGTTAAAGTTATGCGAGTTTCCTTTCTGAAGATTTTCTCAGCCTTGAATATAATCATGGACTGTGAGTCTCCAGGCAAGGCTATGCTATCAGTGCCAAACATGTTTGATCTGAACAGAACCCCTTTTCTCTTTCTGGTGTTGTTCGGTAAAATAATATGCTTTGGGAAATGCTGGTTAAAGCAATAAGACTTCCTGCTACAATAGATGATAAACTTAAGATATAGGATAGACAATGAACATATCCCTCTTCTGGACTTTGGTGGAATTTGAAATCTGCATTTATAGTTTGACTCTGTTCATCCTTCACTGTGTTTGCATTTTTAGTTAACTCTTCAAGTACATAATATCCAGCTGGCCTGGCTATATCCTGCAAGGCCCAGAGACTTGTGTCAAGTTTAGTTCTTATAGTTGGAGAAATGCTAGTGTTTCCTGCATCTGTAATTTTTCTCTCTGTTGATCCCCATGCAGCTGTGAGTATGAATACATACATACTTATTTCTCCTTTTTTTTTTTTTTTATAAACTTGATCAGCCAGCGGGAGACGAAATAGAGCAGATCACAGCTCCCTGTTCATTTAATCAAATGAGTTACTAAACGAGGGAAAAGGAAAGAAATGTAGAAATGGAGAAATGTTTCTTTCCCTTTTTTTCCCTCTTTCTTTTTAAAAATTGTTCAATAAGTTATCTGCAGAAAACATCTGCCTCTCAAAGAATAAATGTAATTTGGGTTCTAAACTCATATGTCCGTCTCTGGTTGGAAGGGAGTATTTTTGCACATGAAGTGAAATCAGCTAAGATGCTGCCTGTGAAGCTGAAATATTGAGCTTTATGAGATGACAGTCAAGTAGTGAAAAGTGGTAGTTTTCTGCTTGACACTGTCACCACTGTGGAATAAGAAAGAATTCCGGGAAGAAGAGACATACATACAGGGTGTCCAGGTGTCTGTTTCCATGCCATTGTGGACTGTTCAAGCTACCTTATTATGGCGGTCCTGTTGGCAGTGAGTGAGAGCCATCTCCACTGCCTCCCTTTCAGTGGTTATGTGGCTTGTGCTGATCATCTTGTCAGCAGACAAAGGGCCTTGCAAAGTAGGTGCCTGTGAAGAGTGTCAACTGAGGCGCTGCAGGGAGCTGGAAGCTTGGAAGGCCTGGGAGAAAATGCCTGGCTAATGTCGGAGGCCTGGAAGACTCTTCTTTGTTAAGAAGATTCATGGGTCTCTGAGGAGTGGAGTAATCAGGGCTAGAAGATGTTGGGCCAAGCCTTCATATCCTATATACATCTGCTTGAACAGTTTTTTTTTTTTTTTGACTAGTTGAAAAGAGGAGGTCCCATTGAGGCTTATTTGAACAAATATTTGCTCTCCCTAATTATATACCCAGAGCTGCTCTCCTGAATGTTTAATGCAAACCTTAATATTTACAATAGCATAAGGAACAGTTTATAATGTGTTTGGGAGGCTTCCGAAGTTGGGGCAATAATTATTCTTTGCACTTATGTAAGACTTTTCTTTCTAAGAGACCTGAGCTGTATTTACCTTAGCCACTGTTCACATTGAGATCAAGTGAAGTGAAGGCGATGAAAACTCCACAGAAAGGAGGAGTCCCTGTGGACTGCTGCCAACATGTTTTATAGGTGAGACGCTTGTCTTTGCCAAAAGTTGTGTGCTAGCCACAAACCTTTCTTTCTGATCAGGAATAACATGCAAGCCTATGCTTACAATTGCCTTCTGATATGAATGCGGAGAGTGTCACACGGGTGCCATGCTGGGTTGTTGACCCTGATGGTGGTGGACTTCTCACTCAATGCCCTGCTGTATGGCAAGCCTGACCAGTTCCCTTATTAGACTCAAGATTTAATGAATCTTAAAAAGATGTTTGGAGGCCAGGCATGGTGGCTCACACCTGTAATCCCAGCACTTTGGAAAGCCGAGGCGGGCGGATCACTTGAGGTCAGGAGTTCAAGACCAGCCTGGGCAACATGGTATATATAACCTTGTCTTCACTAAAAATACAAAAATTAGCTGGGCGTGGTGGTATGTGCCTCTAATCTCAGCTACTCAGGAGGCTGAGGCAGGAGAATCACTTGAACCCAGGAGGTGGAGGTTGCAGTGAGCTGAGATGGCGCCACTTGCATTCCAGCCTAGGTGACAGAGTCTCACTCCATCTTAAGAAAAAAGAGGAAAAAACTCCAACTGCAAAGGCGCCAGGTTCAAAAGGGCAAAGAGACTCAGATCCAGCAAATGATACATAAGGTTTTATTAAGGGCTTAATACAGGGGAGAGAGAGTCCAGTGGTGATTGGCTGGACAGGAGAACCACCTTATGTACAGAAATGGTCCAGTGGCAGTGAGTTGGACAAGGTAACCGCAGGCTCAGTGGCAGCAAGCTGGTTGGAAAAACCACAGCTGCCTGCAGACAACATGCAGTTTATATGGCATTTCACAAATACAAAAATTAGCTGGGTGTGATGGTGTGTACCTATAGTCCCGGCTACTTAGGAGGCTAAGACACAAGAACTGCTTGAACCTGGGAAGAGGAGGTTGCAGTGAGCCAAGATTGGACCACTGTGCTCCAGCCTGAGTGACAAAGTGAGGCTCCATGTCAAAAAAAAAAAAAAAAAAAGAAAAAAAAAAGACATTGAGGTCTGGAGAATGAGGTTGAAACCTTCTTCCATTCCATGTATGGACCCTGGGAAGGCTGTATAACCTCCTGTGCTCTGTTTTTCTCATCTGTAAAGTAGGCGTAATAAACACCATTTGCACATGGTTGTTATGAAGATTAGAAAGAATGCAAGTCCAGAATCTGGCTGCATAGACTCTTGTGTTGGAGCAGCAGGGGTTATTAGTTCTGTCATCATCTGTAGAGCCTGTTGACACTTGAAGGCCACCTTAGTTTTGCAAGTTGGATAGAAAGGGCCTCTGTAGTGATTTCTAGAGTTTTTCTTCCATGGACAGTACCCAAAATGACTCAAACTGGGCAGTTACTTGGGGGTCGCATCTCTGCACAAAATAAAAGATGAAAAAGGAGAGATTCTGCCAAATGCAAGCAAGGTGAGAAAGCATATGAACATGCTCAAGATTTCAAGGAAGTCAGGTTGTGGGCAGCGTTTATGCAAATGGGAACTGCATTCCCCAGCACCGGATCTGTGGGTCTAACTCTCAGGCTCGCTGGCCTCAGCATTATGGCACCAGCTATCAAATAGGCACAAGTGGCTCCTGAGCAGTTTGCTGTCAGGGAAGGCATAGGTTCAAGTGGATATCTGTGAGCACTCACCTTCTAGGATGCTGGAAGGTGTCGAGATGTTGCTTCAGCTGAGGAGTCAGCTTTTCCTTCTTCTTCAACTTTTTTTGATGAAATCTCTTTCTATGGATGCTGTGCCCAGTTCTCAGATTGTCTCAGTTCTCTGGAATTAGTTTAAAATCAAGTCAGTTTTTCCTTGTCTACTGTAGACAATTCTAGACACAGAATTACTCTCCTTTTCTTAATTACTTCTGTCTTCAAGGACAGGAAGAGATAACTTTCTCTGTAGGAAGAGAGGGAGACCCAATCTGGGTTCTTTTTTATTTTGTTTTGTTTTTGAGACATAGTCTCCCTCTGTCACCCAGGCTGGAGTGCAGTGGTGCAATCTCTGCTCACAACAACTTCCGCCTCCTGGTCTCAAGTGACTCTCATGTCTCAGCCTCCCAAGTGGCTGGGATTACAGGCTCACATCACCACAGCCAGCTAATTTTGTGTATTTTTAGTAGACACAGTGTTTCACCATGTTGGTCAGGCTGGTCTCAAACTCCTGGCCTCCAGTGATCCACCCTCCTTGGCCTCCCAAAGTGCTGAAATTACAGGCATGAGCCACTTTGCCCGCTGCCAGTCTGGGTTCTGAGGGATCATTTGCTTTTTCCCATTTTCCACATAAGCAAGTACATTTGATTTTTGGCATAGTTGCTGTGACATGAGCGTGTAGGTGAGAAAGCAGTGGGCCTCTTCTGGCAGGGCATGGCACCTGTTGTCCTTAGGCATGGACAGCAAATATGGGTAGCTAACATCTTGCCCAGATGGATCTCTTTTGTATAAATGTTGATGCTGAACGCTGGCGTCCTGTGCTGAACTTTTCTCTTTTGAGTGGTTGAGGGGGTGACTGTCCTAAGATACCAGTATGACTTGGCAGGTTGCAAATGATGCTCAATAAGGCTTCCCCCAAGTTGTTCTTCCCTGTGAAAGGAACGCTTAGCAAACAGAATGGACGTTGGAGTTGGTCAGTTTAAAAGAGCTATTGAGTACTGCAGGCTCCATGATGAAGTCTGGGGCCACAGGAATGAACTGAACACTTAAGGGTCTTTGTTCTCGAGGAGCGTGTAATTGAGCGGAGGCAGAGAGACAACACACGTAGAAGCAGAAATAAACATAAATAATGGGGGGTGGCGGCAGTGAGTGGAAGCAACGAGACCCCTTAACTGGCTTTTGATGTACTCTATATCATAGTCATGTGGCTTAGCGGAGGACGCAGGAGCCAGGCAAGACGGGGCTGGGGGTGGGGGGAGGAATTCCTTTTGTATTTTAGAGGTAGAGCCAATGGGACTTGCTGGGTCTTGCCTCTGCTGTGGCTTAGGTATGTTACTTAACTTCCCTTTAAAACCTTCATTTGTTTTCCTCTGAAAAACGGAGATACTAGGAAACCTCACAGAGTTGTGGTTAAAATAGTTTTTTTTTTAATTAGTTTTTTTTTTTTTTTTTGAGAGGAGGGGTCTAGCTGTGTGGCCCAGGCTGGTCTCAGACTCCTGGCCCCCTGATCCTCCTGCCTCAGCTTCCTGAGTAGCTGGGATGACAGGCCCCAGCCACTGTGCCTGGCAGATTTTTTATTTTTAGTTGTTATTTAAGTAGTTATGTAAGAATGAGCACCTCAGACTGGTTTTTAGAGGAGAGCCCGCTAGACTCTGTGTGGCCACTTGTCCGATTCTGGGTTGGACTAGCAGGAGTCTGTGCTCATCTGTCCACAGGGACCACCTGTGTGTTTGGCATTATGAGGTAGCAGTTACGCCCATTGCCTCTTCTACCCTTCTTCACATTGGAGTAGACATCCCTGGGGGCAGTATGGGAAGAGGTTCCTGCTGCCACCCTGCAGGCCTCTCTTGACGTTGGGGTGGGGAGCGTGCTGGAAGTGGAGGGGCTGAGGGTAGGGAGGTGGGAACCTCAGGCCTGCGCTGTTTTTCTCTCTGCCTGGCCGATCCTCACTCTTCTCTGTTCCTAGGGGCTATCACCGTCTTCCCTGTTGCTGTGGTTACCTTTGGAGCCGTGGTTCTCAAAGTGTGGTCTGAGCATCTTTTGCATCAGAATCACCTGAGATAATTATTAAAACTGCAGGCTCTGGGCCTTCCTCTAGACCTGCTCAGAATCACTGGGACCGGGTCCGGGAATCTATACTTTTTAATGAGCTCCCTAATTTAGTGAGCCTTTTGTGCTCTAAATTATGAGAATCTCTTATTTAGAAAATTTGATTTTGCTTTTGGAGTAATAATAACAAGTAATATTTGTTAAAGGTTAATTATGTGATGCTACTCAGTGTTTTATATGCAACAACTGAATTAATCCTAAAATAACAGTGTGAAATAGAAACTAATATTATCCTAGTTATTCTGGTGGGAAAACAGAGGCAAAGAGTATTTGCTCAAATGTTGATTGAAGAGCTAGTATGTATGTATGTATGTATGTATGTATTTATTTAAGACAGGGTCTCACTCTGTTGCCCAGGTTGGAGTGCAGTGGCTCCATCACGGCTCACCACAGCCTCAACTTCCTGGTCTCAGGTGATCCTCCCATCTCAGTCTCCTGAGTAGCTGGAACTACAGGCTCCTGCCACCATGCCCAGCTAATTTTGGTATTATTTGTAGAGATGAGATTTTGCTATGTTGCCCAGGCTGGTCTCAAACTCCTGGGCCCAAGCAATCCTTACACCTAGGCTTCTCAAAGTGCTAAGATTACAGGCATGAGACACCACATCCGACCAACAGCCAGTATTTAAACCCAAGTCCCCAGCCTTATCCTTCATCTATTGTCTCCCAACCTCCCTTATGTGGTGATATTATTACATGAATGAGTCTTCTTAGTTTAAATTGAGTACTGATGACTTCCTATTATGTAAGAGGTAGCAATTTAAACATAGAGCATTTTAAAATTGAGCTTTAACTTACATCAAAGCCTAAGATTTGACTCTGATTTTGACTTGTGTGCACCCTGAGTAAACATAAGCATTGTTCTCCTTTCATTCATTTTGATAAATGAATTGTGCAGCCATGCTCTTCTCGTAAACTTTTACTTGCTGTGCTAGGCTGTGAGCCACGAAGTGCTTGCACTGCCCTGGGCCAGCGCCTGGAACATTCTCCAAGTAATGGCCAGTGCCTGCACAGGTAGAATGCAGGTAGAATGCCATTTCTCCCCAACGCTTCCCATTGATCTGCATCTTGGGAGGCTGTGCAGGAGGGTGGAGGATCTGGAGTTTTCCCAGTGTCTGGAGGTCACTGAAAGATTTTTTTCTTTTTAGTGACTCCAGGTTAGTATCTGAGAAAAGTTGGCCATCAGAACAGGACCAGCCCGAGCAGGTTTGAAGATAAAAATCAATCATTCCATTCATAGTACTTTCTTATTTCACGTTCTTATTGCTTCCAACTCCCATAAGGAATTTGCTAAAGATACAACCTCACAGATAGCTTAAGGTGGAGAGAGATTTTCGACTGTAAGTTAACTTGGAGAATATGAATTCGAGTAGGGTGGGTGGGAAGAGGTTTCTATTGACATTTTCTCCTTGCATCTCAGCTGCTGAATCTTCCAAAAAGTGCTGCTTGTGCTCTACATTGGCTCAAACTTGCATTTATAAACTAGTTTGGTTTGCATTAATGCCTCTGGAGTTGTGATCACATTGAAAATCCAAAGTCTAATTGTTATTTTTTTTAAAAAGTCATTTTGAGATGTAATGGTGTTCTACACTCAGCGTGAGCAGGTTCTAATTGGTTGTGGCCACCTCAAGATTTATAACTGACTGTCTCGTCAACACTTGCCAAATGTTTCCATGCTGTGGGTATGCATTTTACAGGCTGTTAAATAAGAACCCATGAAGTGATCAGGTAAGTTTTTAAAAAATGAGCCTATCACCAATGTACAGCTTTCTCTAGAATTTAAATCTCATCGTTAATTTGAAGTTCCTTTCTTTATTGAAAGCTAGTATTTAATACACCTACTGGGAGATGTGGCCACATAGAGATAGTCTGGATTAATGGGTTTTGGTCTTATTTTTTAGGCCTAAATTGATTCTCCATTAAAAGAAGAGTAAAAATGCAGGCGCTGTGGCTCACACCTGTAATCCTAGCACTTTGGGAGGCTGAGGCAGGCGGATCACTCAAGATCAGGAGTTTGAGACCAGGCTGGCCAGTGTGGCAAAACTCATCTCTACTAAAAATACAAAAAATTAGCCAGGCATGATGGTGCATGCCTGTAATACCAGCTACTTGGGAGGCTGAGGCAGGAGAATCACTTGAACCCAGGAGGCAGAGGTTGCGGTGAGCTGAGATCAAGCCACTGCGCTCCAGCCAGGGTGACAGAGTGAGACCCTGTCTCAAAAGAAAAAAAAGAATAGTTAAGAAAGGTGCTTTTTATTTTCACTCAGAAAGTTTCTTTTTATTTTCACTCAGAATACTTAGGGTTGCATATGGTAATAAAATTTTTAGTAACTCTGTTAAAGGAATTGCCTAACATTCGGGAGCCACCACTTTCCTTAATTAAAAAAGTCAAGAATACAGTAGGGGTTATGTAAAAGAAGAAATCTCCAGTCCAAAATCAGTGACATAAGAATACAGCATCCAATTCTATTATTGAAGTTGAAGAACAGTGCACAAGGAGTAAACACTCAAGGCAATAACTTAATTCAATGCTATAGAAAAGCGATTTGTGAGTCACTTTAACATTTCAGATTTCTTTAAACCATAGAAATGATAAATTAGCCAAAGAGCTAACAACTGACATTATCTTAAGTTCACATAAATGTTGATTTAACTGAAGCAAATGAAATCAATCTAGTTACTCCCTTCCCATTACTTCATCTTTGTACAGTTTATAAAGCTCAGAAAAAGTAGCTCAAATGAAGTTTTTGTTTTTAAGCTTTTTTGCTGAGGTGTTTCTAATATGTGTCTTTTAAGAATCTCTTCATTATTTCCCCCAGTTCCTCATCTCAGAGGCATAGCATCTCCTTATACTTAGAGCACCCTGAATGTGTAGATGCAGTGGTAATGCACCTTTCCTTGAAGCTGTTTTGCCACACCAAGAATTCTTTAGATTCCAGGGGTCCTATTCCAGAGATCCCAATATGCAAATATTCTACTGTCTATGCTTGGTCCTGTGAAGTCCTCTGTTAGAGACTGAACTATAAGGTATTAACAGGCAGGATCAGTGCCTTGCTAGAGGTTTTCTCTGAAATCATCAGGGAAAACAAACAAACTCAAAGGGTAAATGTGTGCAGAGCAAAGGGAAGTCGTGGAAAGAGGTCTGTGGCTTGTTGTGCCTTTGAGAGCTGGCAGAATGAGTGAGCAGCACAGCCTTGGTTAGTGTTCCAAATTTGTTCACAGATCCCTCTCTGTCCCCTCAGATTTGATTTGGTATGCATAGTTCTTTTTATTACTTTCTTTGTTAGTGGTTCAGTGTTCAAAAGTTTTGAAGAGTTGTTACAGAGTTTCTTCATCATTCCTGGGGAACCAGGCAGGTGGGCAACTCTTTCTCTTAAGCAGCCATTTGAAAGATCTTACCTCAAGATCTTTCACGTGGAGAGTCAGAGCTGTGAAATACCCACCCATCCCCGGCGTTCCTGACTGTGTTACAACTTCTCTGGTAGCCTGTCTGCACCTGGTTCCAGGCTTTTCAGGTTGTTGATCATTTTTGAGGTAATGGAAATTGTTAATGCCCTCTTCTTCTTTTGAGTTCAGGAGAGATTTGCCCAGCCAGCTTCTAATCAGAGACTCTTTCAAAGCCTGCCTGGCCTCTCCCTCCACTCCTTTCTCTGGTCTATTCTCCATCAGGCCTTCAGAATGTTCTTTTTGGTATGTCCAGTCAGATCATGGCACTTGACTTCCTGTCTACACAAGGAAAAAATCCATACCATGTTCACTAGATGTTTGTTCAACCTGCTTCAGCTCCCCAACCCCTAGGCTTCCTGCTGCCTTCCCACCCACTCCCAGCACTCTGGCCTCAGGGCTTTTGTCTGGACCACTCTTCCCAAGTCACTCTTCCTGACTCCTTTTGCTCAAAGTCAGTCAGGAGAGAAGCACTTCTTAATTGCCACGTCTCTTTTTTTTCCTTCCTTCCTTCCTTCCTTCCTTCCTTCCTTCCTTCCTTCCTTCCTTCCTTCCTTCCTTCC
>PVKV010009321.1:0-81865 GCA_004027835.1 Alouatta palliata | reverse complement strand
TTCCTTCTAACAGTCTGGCCCCTCTGCTGTAGGACTGCTGAGGTCCACTCCCGGCCCTGCTTGCCTGGGGATCACCTGCAGCGGCTGTAGAACAGTAAGGGTTGCTGCCAGTTTCTTCTTCTGCTATCTTTGTCCCAGAAGATTACCCACCAGATGTCAGTCTGAGCTCTCCTTTATGAGGTGACTCGTTGGATATACGAGGGTCAGGGAGCTGCTTGAGGCGAGAGAGTATTCTTTATAGGAGCTCAAGTGCTGAGCTGTGAGCTCCATTGTTCATTCAGAGTTGCTGGGCAGGTACATTTAAGTCTGCTGCAGCAGAACTCATAAACCCCTTTTTTTTTTCCCCCCAGGTGCTCTGTCCCGAGGAGTTAGGGCTTTATTTATGAGTTTCCCTTGTGCTGCTGCCTTTTTCTCAGGGCTTCCTTGCCCAGCGATGAGGCAGCCTACTCACTGCCTGCAGAGGCTTTGCTGAGCTGCTGTGGGCTCTGCCCAGCTGCCGTGTGAACTTCCCTGCAGTCCAGTTTATACCGGTGTAGTTAGAACTGCCTCTGCAATGGCAAAGTCCCTCCGTAGTGGCAGAATGCCTCAGTAATGGCGGACGCCCCTCCCCCACAGAGCTGGACCGTCCTGGGTTCAGCTGTGCTTGCTGTGAAACTCTCAATCCAGAGCGTTTCTGATGGCTGTTTTTTTTTTTTGTGGGGGTGGGACCAGCCAAGCCTGATCACCTGGCTCCCTGCCTCAGAGCGTCTTTTTTAGTTGAATGGTCACTGTCTCCCAGGTGTTCCAGCCGCCTGTTGAAAAGGCGCCGGGATCTGTGTGATTTCCCATGCGGTGACCCACTGCGCCGGCTGAAACCGCGGGTGCTGGCGTTTTTTTGCCTGGGAAATCTCCTGGCCTGGTTGCCTATTTCAGTCCCCTTTTTTAATCAGATGAATGGGCGGCTCTGCCTTCCCGGAGCTCCAATTGCCAGCTAAAACGGCACCCGGATCCACGTATTTTGTATGGGGATCCTGTGCGCCGGGGCGCTGCTCCAAACAGCGGCGGCAAAAACAGCGGTGCCAGCGAAAACAGCAGCGCCGGCCGCGCCAGCGAAAATAGCCACGCCGGCCAAACCAGCTGTGCTGGCGACCCTTGGGGCTCCTCCCCCTGGGAATATCCTGGTCTGTGGGCAATAAAAATCCGTCTGGGAATGTGGCGTCCACTCACCCTCCACGCTTTCACTGGGAGCTGCAATCCTCAGCTGCTCCTAATCGGCCATCTTGGATCTCCTCTCCTCGTCCTGTTGATTTTATTTACTAAATATTCCTTGTCAGCTGTTTGTTTACATTCAGGAATTATTTTTTTCAAATAATTGAGATGAAAGAAAAATTTACTCAATACTAAGGTGCTCCATTCAAGATTGATACCTATTCCTAATCTTCAATGTGAAGAATGAACAATTTATTGTGTGTCATTTCATCATTATTCTTTGTTTACACAAACGTATGAACTTACGGAATTTTTTCACTCCATCTTATTACTATCGTCACTAATTAGTATCTAATAATTTTTCCTTTAATCTACAGTGTAAGGTTCAAGCAGAAACTTCCCCTTTGCCCTCTGATGGTTAGTTGACAAATTAACTCACAAAAGGCAAGTTAATCAGTGTAAAGACATACGAATTTATTTAATGTGTTTGTAAGAGCCTTTAGAATAAAGACACAAAAACACAGCAGAAACTGTCTATTTTTATGCTTAGCTTCAACTATGGACAGCTGTGTATAACTCAGATTGGACAAAAAGAGTACGTTCTAATCTTAATAGACTAAGTGGGGAAACTCAACAAAGCTCATCTAGATCCTTTTTGCCCTCTCTGAGCACGCAGCCCAGTCCTCCCTTCTGGCTTTCAGGCAGGACTGTCTCTGGAACAGGGTTCTTATTACCTAGAGTCAAGCAAGGTAAGTTAGATCACTTTTTATGGCCAGTTTTTACACAGAGAGGCAGAGGGAAAGTTAAAACAAGTATTTTTAGTCTTGTGGCTGGCTTTGGGGAAATGGAGTTCTGGCTCCTTTGACACAACTTGAGGAAGATGGGTTCTAGTTCCTTTGGCTAACCTCAGGGACTGAGAGACAGGAGAGCAGGCGAAGGTCCAAGAAAAAGTTTGTTTCTAAGGTTGCCTCTGCTTTCATTTTCAGAGTTTTTTTTTTTTTTTTTAGACAGTCTCTTTGTTGCCCAGGCTGGAGTGCAGTAGTATAATCTTAGCTCACTGCAACCTCCACATCCTGGGTTTCAAGCGATTCTCATGCCTCAGCCTCCCAAGTAGCTGGGATTACAGGCATACACCACTGTTTCCAGCTAATTTTTGTATTTTTAGTAGAGACAGCATTTCGCCCTGTTGGCTAGGCTGGTCTCAAAAACTCCCGACTTCAAGTGATCCACCCGCCTTAGCCTCCCAAAGTGGGGGATCACAGGCTTGAGGCATCGTGCCTGTCCTCCGAAAAACTTTTAATGTTCTCCACTTACTACAGGATAAAAATGAATTTATCAGAAGACAGAAAGCTCATGGCTAAAGAAGATCTCTTTACCCTCAGATACTTTATTTAGCATATATTTTTGGATGCTTGCTTCCTTGGTTTTGGGTGCAAAACCAGATATTAAGTGTTGGCTCATGTATACGGCATATGCAAATTTCTAGCTTCTAGAGAAAATGGCGTGTAATGAAAAATATTAGCATATAAGTGTTTTTGGATGTCTTGAATTGATTGTTTTTGGATATGTGGCAATAAACCTGTATGTATTTTCTCTCATTAGTATAAATGTTACCAAGAAAAACAAAATTGCTCAAATAGAATTTTATGATTTTTCTGCATCAATTTAATACACTGTAACTTTACATTTGTTCTGTTATCTTTAGTAAATTTGACAAATTATGTTAGACTTCCGTCATTGTCTTTGGCTTTATTATTTCAGGAATGGCTAACAAAACTAAACAGCCTTTTCATATATACATTTCTCATTCAGATGAGATGTACACTCCCTTCTTTGACCTTATAAAACATGACAGATTATGCATTATTTTCCTATTTTTTACTCTAAAGTTGATATTTTGTATATGTAATAGCCATCAAAATAAGATGAATGCCTTGCAATAATATTCAAAGGTTAAAAATGTAGACTACAACATAAAAGGAAAAAAGAATATTGTAAAAATAATATAATAAATCTGGAGGTGTAGTGATGGCTGTGATATGCTACCTAGATGTGGTTTCAATGGAGGACTTGTCCTTGGTTAAAAGGTTGTGTTATAGATAAATCACCTTTAGGTGTTTGCTTCCTTAGGGGCTGCTGCCACTGTAGAGAGTCATCTAGCCCAAGTCACACGCTGCCATATCCAATGACTGACATTTATGAGAGTATAAATGACTGGCCATCTCAGTCCGACTTAGAATAACTAAGTAGGACCACTATATTCCAGAGTTCCTAGAATCATCAGTCTAGGCTGTTTTGGGGCTTACATTCTAGCTCCATTTCTCCTTCTGCCCAATCTTGCTTCCTGTCTCTCCCATACACAAATATTCAATCTAAGCACACTTTTAAATAAATATGTTGCCCATTAAGTGTGTCTCAGAATTTTCTTTTTAGAACCCAATCTATAGCAGGAGGTATAGGTGAAAGAAGGTGCTTTGGTGTGGTTTCTCTCAAAAGTAGACAGTAAGACAAATATTTGAGTAAATACTTTATTTAGGAGGCGAACTGACACAAAACCTCAGACTTCAAACCTGGACTCACAAAATCAGAAATTTTACCCATTATCAAGCTTTATGAAGAAGTTAAAGAATAAGCAATCAAAAGCCAGGAGTGAACTAGTGGGAGGTCTAGGAAACTGAGACCTGCTCCCTAGAACCTTCTTTCTCATATTGTACACATGCTATCTAGATTAAAGTCATAAAGGAGGCCTCTGGGGAGATTTATGAATTACAGCCCTAATACCCTAGATTGTTATACAGCTTATGAGATTTTCCAGAGTCATAGCTCACAAAATCGTTAGATTTTAGGTTCTTAGACAATAAGCAAGTTCAAACTAGGAACATTCTGTTACTGGAAGGGGGTCCTGATCCAGACTCCAAGAGAGGGTTCTCAGATCTTGCTCAAGAAAGAATTCAGGGCAAGTCCACAGTGCAAAGCAAAAGCAAGTTTATTAAGGTGTGAAAGGACAGCTACTCCACAGACAGAGTGGGGAGTTACTGAAAGCAAGAGGAATGCGTCCACCTTAGGTACAATGCTGTTTATATACAGGATAAAAACAATTATAGATGTGCTCTGCTACAAAGATTTGTAATAAAGGATTAATTTTATTAATCACTATATTTTGCAAGAATTGATATTATTATCTTAAAAGCACAATTAAGATGCTTCTGATCTCAAGATATTAGCACACTCCTAAGTCTGGACCTCTTTAGTAAACATTATCAATTTGTACCCTTAACCATAAACATCTAGAGGCTAGAAACATATAACTTACTGGGAATGCAGCCCAGCAAGGCCCAGCCTCATTTTTCCTGGCCCTCACTCAAGATGGAGCCACTCTGGTTCTAACACTTCTGACAATTCTGCTTAAAGCGTTTGATACGTAAAAACTCTTCTCCCAGCAAATAGCTTTAGTGTATGTTTTCCAGGACAGGATTTTTTGTTATTATCATATTTATAACGAGGTAGGACTGGGGCAATGGCCTTCCTTCTTCCCCTGGTAGCATCTCCCCTCAAAGATCGGCTAATTTCTCCCCAGAAGAAATAACAAGAAGTATGATGAAGGGGTAGAAAAGTAAGCAAGAAAGTTTAGAAAGCCAATAAAGTGCTTAATAATTAGTGGAGTACTGCTGAGCACAACGAAGAATTTATTCATCTGGGACCCATCTGAGAAACCACATAAAACAAACCTAACAATTGTTCTAAAAAGGAACTAGGAAGTTGGAGTATTTTTCCACCAATTCTTGTTGGTTCACAAATGAATTTTTACCATCATTGCAGAACATAAATTTAAACCTCGTTTAAATTTAAAAAGTCTAATATGTTATCAGTGCAAGAAAAAAATGAAATCTTCCTAAATATTAGAAGAAGCAATTGTATAAATCAAAACAAAGACACTAGAATTACTAAAAGGGGAACAAATTTTAAAATTGTGTAAAAAAACTAAAAGTAAAACTGTATCTGTCATATCAATAAATAGAAAGGTTGCAGACATAACCATAAATAAATACATAAAATCAATAGGTTGCTGTAAATACGAAACACCAAACCAAAATGATTGTCAGTTTAGATATAAAGTATGACTAAAATTTGTAAGAAAAAATAGAGGGTCAAATTTTAATATCAGACAGGTATATTTTAGGATGAAAAGCACTGAATGAGATAAAAAGGGAACTTTATAACAATCAATAGTTAATTCCTCAAATGAAAATCTAACAATTGTGAATATCTGCACAAACAAAAAGTACCCATTTCTTACAAATGCGCATGAAACATTGAACATATGTAAGCCATAAAGCAATTTTCAATTTTAAAAGAATTAGAGAATTCAAAGTGTGTTCCCTGGTCACAGTAGAATTAAGTTAGAAATCAATAACAAAGAGATAAAAGAAAAAACCCAACCTCTTTTAAGTCAAGTAATGCAATGTTAAATAATTCTTCAGTCAAACAGAAAAATCTCAATGGACATTTTTAAGTGTTTCAAGGGTAACGATATTGAAAATATTCATATCACAACTCAAAACTGTTGTACTTAAACTGATCTATGGGCGTCATGTAATCCAAATAAAACTCTCAGCAGATATTTTCGTGGTTGAATTGAACATGCTTATTTTTCAAAATCAATAGATATTAAAAGGGCAGGCTACTAGTCAATGCAATTTTTAAAATAAAATCAAATTTGGAGGACTTACACTTCCAGATATTAAAACTGTTATAAAGCTACGGTAGTTGACAGTCTTATATTCATACAGGACAAATGGACCAATGGAATGGAATAGAGAACAGAATGTATATGGAACCCATAGGCTTACAATCATGTAATTTACTTAATTCTTTGAAATACAGTGACAAAATATAGTCTCTTTAATAAATTGTTTAAATAAAAAGCATAAGAAAATATCTTTTTGCTATTGTGAGATCAGTAAAGATTTTATAAACAATGATATAAAATAATTACAAAATGAAGGGTTGATAAATTTAACTTATTATAATTAAGGAATCCCTATTGATAATAATACACTATGAAAAATATAGTTGAGGATAATTTTCTTATTTAGTCATTAAATTTGTTGGGGTGTCCAGCCTCTATAATTTGATTTGTTGTATTTTTTACTGTGGCCCATAAACAGCTATACTACAAAATACATATTTTTGTTGTGTTCTTTTTAGTACAGCTGAAAACTCTTGCATCTTATAGAAAAATTCAATGTTTTAGACCCTCCTCATAAGTTACTGTATGTAAAGCTTTTAATAAAATGTGAATAATTGAGGGTTTTATTGGAATACATGGAAAATAATTTTAAAAATTAACTACTGGAAAGACAAAGGGGGCAAAAAAGATGTTCTGAAAAAGAGGAAAAAATAAGAGGAATCTCAATCATGTATCTTGATCATAAGGTTTTAGGAAAAAATTCTACGGAACTTACGTCATCTTCCTGATTCATAAAATTTTGGAAGAGAGCACCCTGTTTTTAAATACTGTCTGCTTTTAGAACCTTTTAAAAATGAGCCTCAGGGTCAGACTCCACATACCACAGGAATACAGTCATAATTGAACGTCCTAGAGCTCATAGAGTATATGGTTAAGGGTAACTGACTTATTCTTTATAATACAGTTTTAAGATTGACTTTCGTTATGATATCATTGAATATATCTAGTTTCTCAGCTGCGTATCCAGAGATGCTCTTTTGTTTTCTTCTTTTCCTACTTTCTTTGTTCTTTCTCTTCTTAATAGTGAGTCAGTGTTGTTACTGAGTTAATCGAAATATGGTGAATATTAAACATTCCTCATTACTTTATTGTCAATACTTTCCTAAAGATAAATAAATCTTTGTGATTATTAGAGAACGTCTAGTTAACCTCAAAGATAGGAGTGATATAGGTATAATTTTGGCCTTAACTATTTCCTAAAATTTTTTTTTAACAAGCAATTAAAAATCAGAAATCTAACTATTCTTCAGATTACAAGAGAAGAAAAAACAATGCACTTTTGCTGCTTTTGTTCTTCTTTTAATCTCATGAAATGCATATAATAATAGGGAAAAAAGGCACACAGAAGTTTCTTAAGGATTTTGAGAAACTTTTTCTGGATAAAACTATAGCACACAAAGATATTTAAGGTAATTTACATGAGAACAAACCCAAAACCAATGAAATGAACTGAAAAACACAGCAGGACTTAAACAGTTGAAGTGTAACCAAATAGATATGGTAAGTCTATGAATAAACGTGATTGGATATATGCAGTCAGATATTTTCAAGGTTATTCTAGTCCCATGGTGTTCAAACTAAAACACCTGTAAGTACATCAGGTTTTGACTAGAAATATCAAGTCTTATGCCATATCCTCAGAGATTCTGTTCCAGGAGATCTGTTGTATTTCCCCCAGAATCTGCCCTTATAATAAAGCACTCCTAAGTAACTGAAACTGCAGGTGATTCAAGAAGCACACTTTAAAAAACACGTATAGACACTGGCATCTGTCTGAAATTGGTGAGGCTGCACATTTTAAGCATATGCAAAGCGCTTAGCACACTGCTAGGTACAACAAATGTTATCAGAAGCCTTACATCTATTAATTTCAACATTCGAAAGTAGAAAACTGAGTGAAGTTTTGACATTGCAAAGACGGCTACATATGCTGTGTGTGACACGCCAGGAGCAGGATCAATCCCCCACTGCTTTAGATGTTGATCTGATGTTGTCGTACATGCACCAAAAGGGCATGAAAAGATTATTAATCGGGGAATTTTTCTGAGGAGAGCAGGCTTCACTTTCTGTGGAGGGCAGATCTCAAGCAGGTTTGAAAATAGTTCAGAGAGAGGGGGTAGCTAGTGTCTTGGTGTTTTATTGCAGTTAAAAAAAGAGGTCAGGCACAGTGGCTCATGCCTGTAATCCCAGCCCTTTGGAAGATCAAGATGGGAAGACCACAAGGTCAAGAGATCGAGACCATTTTAGTCAACAGGGTGAAACCCCATCTCTACTAAAACTACAAAAATTAGCTGGGTGTGGTTGCCTGTGCCCCTAGTCCCAGCTACTCGGGAGGCTGAGGCAGGAGAACCACTTGCACCCGGGAGGCAGAGGTTGCAGTGAGCCGAGATTGTGCCACTGAACTCCAGCCTAGGTAACATGGTGTGACTCCATCTCAAAAAAAAAAAAAAAGAAAAAGAAAGAAAGAAAAGAAAAATAAAGCACTTTTGTTATTTTTTATCCCATGCCTAATCTGTTTCCATTAATGTGTATAATATTTTTTATAGAAATGTAGGGAGGGTTTCTGCCTGCCATCTGGGGCTTACATAGTTTGAGTTTTAACTGGAACTACAGGAAGAAATATTTGAGGGGATATTTTATTTTTTGTTGGTTTGTTTTTCTATCACATGTGAGTCTAGACGGGAAGAGGGGGGTGGGGCTTGAAAATTGTCAGCAAACATCAAAAATGGCATCAAACTCTTATTAAAATACTTGGCAATATTAGTCATTAAGACATTGTAGAAACTTTTGAGATATTATTGTAGCTGCCTGCAATCAATGGAAATACCTATCTGCATATATTTTCATCTATCTGTATTTTTAAATAAAAGACTCAGTAATTGCTGAACTATAATGCAGTCCATGGTATTATTGGAAACATTTTGCAAAATATATCATGTTTGTTTTTAATATAAAAACATTATTTTCCAGTGCTGTTCTAATTCTACTTTAATTTTACTGTTTGAGTTTTGTCAGCTTAATCAAATAAATTTAAAATAAACATTGTACAAGAGAAAGTCCATTGATTTACTAAATCAAACAACAAAATAATCCAAAACTCATAACCACTGAGTGTATATATATATATATATATATCTGGTAGGTCTTTCTAATAAAACAATTCAAAAGCAGTTTCTACAGTGGGGATTTCATATGATGGAAATACTCCTATATAGCTGAATTCCTTCAGAAAGTGGATTCCACAGCAAGATTTTAGAAACTGACTAAAAAATAAAAAGTCAAATAGTGACTTTCACTCATATCTATCTTTGTATTTTAAAAGTATTAGGAAAACTTGCAGAAAAGGGGGAGAAATGTTGGCATATAAATATCCAGCCAAATGCTAAACTTTAGCAGAACCAAAGATAACCCTCAGATAAATACATAAATTTATCTTGAAAATACTATGTGAAGATTATAATACTAAATATGGGGAAAATCAAAGTGATTTCCTTTAAAGAATATAAAGTTAAAACTGGCTCTGAAGAAAGATTTACTACCTACCTACGAAAACAAGGTTTAGCTGCAGGTGAGTAAGTAAACAAGTCTTAAAAGCTTTCAGAGGAATAAAACAACAAGGAGTGGAAATGGAAAAAAGTTCTCACAGGGAACAAAGAAACCAATCATTTCTACAACTCTGCAGGGATGGCTTATAACTGTGTCTGTGAACACCATGTGCAGGAAAAAGTTAGACCTTCTCTTCAGCTCTCCATTTTTCAGGTAAGAAGAATGTTTGGATAAGTGGTCTGACCAATGCTAAAATAATGATTGTGGCATAGTAACTTTTTATCGGAAAATTCTAGGTGTTGATGAAGAATTTGGGTTGGTACACAATTGCATGAAATAGGCAATGAGATATTGATATTTAAATCACATTTTGGAAAGAATGAATTTATCTACTGAGCAATGGTGAAACTATTTACCTTCTGAGCCATTAACAACTATGTCACCTGATATGATTGTATTCATTTGTATATGATTGTACTGATTTTAATTTATAGGTGTGTAGCATGGTGCCTATGAACACTGCCTACCATGTAACCTTAGCATTTATGTTATATAACAGCATTTAGTTACCATGCTGAAAAAACCCTAGAAATGCTAAAGAAACATGAGTAAAAGGTTTTTTAAAATCAATCACAATAACAACAATGATAAGCAAAATAAAACAAACATTAACTATAGTTCTATTATATAAAATGTCATTCATAATTAATTAGAAGTCAAAATAATTAGCTGGGCACAGTGGCATCCACATGCATTCCAAGATACTCAGGAGACTGAGGAAAGAGGATACCTCAGACCCAAGATTTTGAGGACAGACTGCACAATATAATGAGACCCTTTCTCAAAATAGATAAACAACAACAAAAATAAAAGAATCAATTCTCAAGATAAATTAGGATTCCTATAGTAGTCTGGCCAAATGAACGGACAAAGTCTCAGAACAGCTAATATGTTTTAGCTTTGTCCCCACCCAAATCTAATCTAGCATTGTAGTTGCCATCATCCCCATGTGTCAGGGGAGGGATCCAGTGGGAGGTAACTGAATCATGGGAACAGCTTTCCCTCATGCTCTTCTTGCGATAACGAATGAGTTCTCATGAGCTCTGATGGCTTTATAAGGTGCTTTCCCCACATTGCTCAGGACTTCTCTTTCCTGCTGTCATGTGAAGAAGAACATGTTTCTCCTTCTGCCATGATTATAAGTTTTCTGAGGCCTTCCTACCCATGCAGAACTGTGAGTCAATTAAACCTCTTCTCTTTATAAATTATCCAGTCTTCATAGCAGCATGAGAATGATGCTATGAATGATAAAAATCATTTATTAAATGTACGAAACAACATACTTAAAATACTTAAAATGTATATAATAAATAAACTAAGACTAAACCAAATTAACTATATTTAACCAATGTCATACCCATGGATCTTTTTGTGGCCTTTGAACGCCATATAGAAAACCACTGGATAATATGAATGTAGTAGAAATGTAAAGATACATAAGTAGGTTAGAGATATATTTAAGTGGCAGAAATTGAAATTGAGACAGAATAAGCAACTCTTTTAGGAATTTTGGCTGTGAAAAAAATTAGAGAAGAGAAGAATAGCTGATGTACATAAGGAAAAAGAATGTATGTTTAGGGGTAGGAGATATTAGAGGATCCTTATAATCAACCAAAAATGATCCACTAGAGAGGCAAAGATTGATTGCATCATTCAGTAAATAGAATTAAAGAAGGTAACATATGTCTTAAAGATATATTCAAAATAAACACATTACAGAAACTCCAAAATGACTTAAAAGTCTGGGTAAATAACGAGATCCTTAGTTATAACATACTTATATATTTGTAAATATAAAAATATTTACAACTTTTATTATTTACTACATTTGTTAAATGTTTATCATGGTCAGAGTTAGATGTCTTATGCAGATTATCTTTAAACTTTACAGTGGCCATCAAAAAGTTGCTATTTTCATTTTTCCATGAACAATATGAGGCACACAGAAGTGACATATATATGTGTGTGTGTATGTATATATATAATAGATACATAATTTATCTCTTGATCCCCATAGCTGTTTTTATACAAAGACTGATAGAACCTAACTTCTATAATGCATCTGGTGATTATGTAAATATTTTACATTTTTGCTAAAACTTAAGGAAACCTAGTTCTGTGAGATGTGGCCATGTATAATGCACATTACACCCCCCCCACACATGCACAATTGTATTGTTAAACATGTTTGAAAAATCTTATTGCTGTTGTGGTTTACAGATAAATTCTTACAAGCTTTCTTCTGATAGGCTGTCATTTTGAATTTTCACAGTGGCATCAGCAAAGATGATTGCCATATACTGTGGTATAGATTGTGCACAAATTTAGGCTATGATGAAATTGCTAGATATGGTCAATTCATAAACCCCAAAATAATACCTGAGTGTTCAGTTCCTAAACCCTGGTATTCAATCTCATTTTAATATGGAAAACTTTTTTTTTCTTCTTATAAATCTCAACAGGCTGGAACTCAGCAGAGTTTACTTTGGGAATTGTCAATGTTTTACTTTATTCTTATTATTACAGAACATGTACTAAATTATTTAAGTCAACATAAGGAATAGTATATTATATTCTGTACTATGCAAGAGGTTCAACATATTCTGTGCCACAGGCTTTTTGTTCTAAAAATTACATCCTCACTTAAGAATTACTTAACTCAAGGGCCTGGTGTGGTGGCTGATGCCTATAATCCCATCACTTTGGGAGGCCGAGGTGGGCAGATCATGAGGTCGGGAGTTAGAGATCAGCCTGGCTGATATGGTGAAACCTTGTCTCTACTAAAAACATAAAAAATTAGCCAGGCTCGGTGGCGCGCACCTGTTGTCCCAGTTACTCTGGAGGCTGAGGCAGGAGAATCACTTGAACCCAGGAGGCGGAGGTTGCAGTGAGCAAAGATTGTGCCACTGCACTCCAGCCTGGGCGACAGAGTGAGACTCCATCTTAAAAAAAAAAAAAAAAAACTAAAGAATTACTCAACTCAATCTCTGTGCCATCTATGCTCTGAAAACATTCAGAGTCTACAAGACCATTTTTTCATCAGAGTAAGAAAGCAAAGTCACAGACAAAAGTCTGAGGCTAAGCTGTCATTGGAAACAAACAATATGCTTATTTCTCCATTACTAGAGTCACGGATGCAGGCATAGAGGCAAATTTATTGTAAAGCTACTGGTTACATATTATCTAAATTTATAATTTATGTGTATGTGTGCATATATGTGTGTGGGCTGAAAACAGTACTTCTTTATAGCTGGATTAAAACATATATGATAAAGGCAGTAGATGTTTAACATTAATCAGTTTAAAATCTGAAATGCTCGTCCTCAAAACCCACGTATGTTTGCCTGCGTCCCCACAGATCTCCACCATTCTACCACTGACTAGATACTGGAAAAAGTGCAGCAAAAGAGGATTCCAATGGCAGTGGTTTGAAGTTGATTGTTAATTATATTAAGTCACATTTCGAACAAATAGCACCAATGATCCTTGTACAAAGGAATAGCTATTATTTCCTCAATTTCCTATCAGGACCACCTGCAAAATATTTTTGCCAAAGTGAGAAGAGATTTAGTAAAACACTGAAGAATATAAACTATGGGTATGGGATCTGATAAGGCACCTCATAATGTTTTGATCTGACTCCTCACTTTTACCTTTATAAAAAATAGACTTTAACTTTGTGACTTAACTCAATAATTGTGTAAATCACAATTTATGATCATTAAAATATATGGCCTATAAATCAATCAACTATAAATGTTCACTTAAAATAGTAAGTCCCTTGCTACCCTATTATAACAGTTGGGTAAGAAATTAACAATGTCTGAAGATCCATATAGTTGTAATATAACTTTTACACTTCTGTTCCAATTATTTAACTCAAGCTTAAGAATTTGGCTGAATAAAATTGGTTTCTCTTACTGAAAAAAATTTCAAGTTTAAATAAAATATTTGTTAATCCAACATAGAAAAGATGTCCCTCAAGAAATCCTGCTTACATTAAAATAAAAATAAATGCTAATGAAGCAACGCAATGTTTGCGTGCCAAGTGTTTTTCTATTTCTCTATAGCAGTGTATCTATATTCATACAAAACAACTTTGATATGGGCTATTTTGTGCTTATAACTAGGCTGGCTTGACATAAAGCCCTATGTTAGATTTATCTCTTGTTAAAAGTTGATGGTTTTTAGAACAGGACTGATTCCAATTCAGGGTGGTCTTAGTTCTGTGGATTTTGGTTCCTGATATTTAATGAGGCAGATCATTAGTTGGTGGAAGCTTCATTCCAGATGGTAGATGATAATAGCGCATTTAGGGAGATGTGATGAATTAAGAAAAGAGTTCATTTACTTCCTAGCCAAGACTTTCTTTTTACCAAAGAAGATATTTTTAGACTCTGAATTCCCATTTGGTATCAATTACGAGAGCAAGCCCTAAAGAAAGCCAGTGTCCTTAACAACATATTTATAATTTCTTGCTAGCCTTTATTTTTCTTTTTAACCCTGTATTTGCCTGGTTATTATGAAGCTCCATAGTTTTATCACTGAATCAGAACTTTGGCAACAGTTGCGTGCTATTTAAAAAGAACGATTTTCAATTCTGTGGAACATCAGTTTCTGGTACTCAAATACATTATCGTTGATGAGGACAGAAGTTCTCAAAATTGGATGTCTTGATTTTAGGGAGAAGTAGGATCTGAAACTTTATTTTTATGAACATAATGCTTTACTAAGGCCTTTATATCAGTTTTCACATGTGTGGGGGTAGATTTACTTTCCATTCTTGTGTTGATCATTTTACACTTGAAGCAAAACTCTCTCCAGGATTAGCTTATTTAGGATGAATAGGTCAAGCTGAGTATGGAAGCCAGAACAATAAAATTCCTTATCATCTGTGGCACAGAAGCCATAAATCCTTCTAAAAAATAGATGCTTAGAGATACTATGTGAGCATCTTCCATAGCCTTAAAATAAGTGGTTTTCAATGCATGGCAAACAGTAAAATTTAATCAAGAACCTTATGTTATACTGAAGTAAGTGAATTTTAAAGTAAATTATTTATTTACCCTCACTTTCAATAATTTCTGGGTGAAAGAAGACCTAAATAAATGAAATATCAAATATTGTATTGCCTCAAATCTATAGGAAATTCTGAGAACTAGAAAACATACGAAGAGATTTTAATCTTTTTGCCAAGACAAATACCTAAGTTATAAATGTAAGCATTATTGGGTTGCTTTTGAAAAATTGTCTTAAAAATGTTTCTTATTTTTTGAAAATGTTCCCCTATTTATTTTATTGGCTTTCAACTGACAGATCAATGGTAACTTTTATAGTAATATATGCATATACAATGCATTTCTTAAAAATATTATGTATGTGTCAGTGTACTTTTTGTCAAATACAGAAGCAATCCAGTGAACACTTAATAATATTTTGTTCTCATACATTAAGGAAGTTAGGTCATATAAACAAATTATAAGGTAAATACATTAATATTTGTTTTTAAATTATCTTGATGTCTACTAATGTACATTAATCATGTCCCTTAAACATGATTCTTAAAAATAAATAAATAAATAATTTTTAAAACATTCCAAATTACTGCTTTCTTTTTAGGAGAGTTGTCTGATAAAATGAGTACCTGTAGATGTATTTTCAACTTTTATGATTTAGATATTTTTCTTTTTTTGCTAAGTAAAATCTAATAGCAATTTTTATAAAATTATTTCAGGCAAGTTTTCCATTTTTAAAAATCCAGGTATAAAAATATAGAATGAATAAGAACTAATATTTTATAGCACAACAGGGAGACTATAGTGAATAATTTAATTGTACATTTAAAAATAACTAAAAGATTCTAATTGGATTTTTGTAACACAAAAGATAAATGCTTGAGGGGATGGATATCCAAGCTTCCATGAAGCTATTATTATGCATTGCATGCCTGTATCAAAACATCTCATGTACCCTCATAAATATATACTCCTACTATGCACCAATGCAAATTAAAATGTAAAGTTTTAGAAAATAATAAAATAAAAAATTTAGGCTCTGTATTTAAATAAAAAATACTTTAAAGCAAGCTTACCCAACCACTAGCCCAAGAGTTACATACAGGCTAGGATGGCTTTGATGGAGCCCAATAGAAATTCATAAACTTTCTTAAAACATTATGAGATTCTTTTGCTTTTTTTTTTTTTTTTTTTTTTTTAGCTCATCAGCTATCATTTGCGTTACTGTATTTTATGTGTGGCCCAAGATAATTTTTCTTTCAATGTGACCTAGGGAAACCAAAAGATTGCACACTACGGCTTATGCAGGAGTGTATATGTTTATGCTATAATACCAGTTTTCCAGTAGTTTTCAAAGCCCTTAGAGGGAAAATAAATCTAATAACATTACAATAATTAAAGGGCAATATAACATCATATAATCAATGGATAAAGACAGTATTAAAGAAATGTCTGAACTGGAAATATGAAAATTTGAGAATGATTATTTATTTAGAAAATTACTTTACTACGAATCATAACCGCTCCAGCCCTTGATTTTTACATTTAAAAATTAAGCAGTAAGATAAAAATTCAACAACTCCTTTTAGTGCTAAAATTCTAAGATTTGGTAAGTGAAAAGAAGTATTCTGATTTAAAGTTGTTAAAAAAAAAAACAACAACAAAAAAACCCTTCATAATAGAAGTATGACTTCATAGGACCCAGAGTATTGGTATACGACTTGTTTAGGCACAGAAGGAAAGAAGCATTTCTCCCAGAAATGCAATTAGCAGCAGAGGAGATTAAAATAGAGAGGAAATAATGGATGGGAAGGAGTTCTGCCTCACTGGAAAAAAAAGGACATACATTCTAGGCGTCAGTGCTAGGCTTTGAGAGACTGATATAATGAAAAGCCTTGAATTTTAGGATGAGATGCTTGAACTACCTGCTGTAAAATAAAAAGCTATGGAGCAGCCTGGAGCATATGGAAGGGCATATTGAAATGTCTTCAGAATTCGCAATTTCGGATGAACTGGAAAGTGGAGATAAGAAAGTGTGTATCAGGTGGTCACTACCTTATCCAAGTACAAAGGAATGAGAGCTTAGGGTGTTGGCAGTTAGGAGCAAAGAAGAGGGAATATTCAGGTCACTTCAAACAACATAGAAAACTGAAGAAAAATTGCTGTAAAAAATATCTTTCTACTAAGCATGATTGTCTGCCTGGTGATGCGCTACGGAGGCCAGACTGAGGTACAAAACAACATAGAAGTAAAACCCACGTGAGCTTGATCTCAGCCCATAAATTACTCATTGTGATTCCTTGTATTACTAAACTGCTTCCAATTTTATCCATGTTCCCTAGAAAATTTTCTAGCACCAAGTAACTACTCCATAAATACTGATTGAATGATTAAAGAACCGAATAAACTTAGCGATTTAAGCCTAAGTTTCCATATCCATAATACGGTATTAAAAACAACTAGATATTAGAAGGTAATATAAATAAATCATAGAGTCTAATAAATACTTTACAAATGTTAGTTATATCCTGAGATGAAAATTACATATGTCAATTTCAAGTTTTTGATTCAGTAAGTGTTTGTTTAAATATTTAAACATTTCTTTCAGAAATGCTCCTTGTATATACATTTGCATTTTGTGACAGCTATAATTTATTTGCATATTTTACAGAAAAGATACTGAAACACTCAGAGGTTAATAAGCTGCCTAACATCACATAATTTGTTAATGAAAACCCTCTAGTTAATCCTTGTGGTTGCAATTCCCATTTTACTACTCATTGATTACTATTAAGTAGCATTTTACTGAATGTGTGTTTTTATGTTTATTTCAAGTATTTTTGTAGGGCTAAAACTTGAATTATAATAGGGGCAAAGGGATACGTCTCAGATCCAATAAATTCCATGGCAAAGGGTTCAAGTTTTCTGCTATAGAAGCCAGGGAAACACTGAAGAATTTTAAACCTGGAGATCTGACCTAGTTGGATTTTATTTATAATAGCTCAATCTGGCATACATGTAAATAAGAGATGCAAGATAAATAGAACTAGAGCCTAGAATCCCCAGTGAGCACCTTCAGCAGTGATCTGAGTGAGTGATACTACCAGAGGAAGGAGAGACAGAGGAAAGAAATGAGAATAAGGAGAGAGACACATAGGTTTCGCCTCTGTGTTCAGCTTCACTTTGGTTTACTCTGATATATTTGTGGGGAAATTGAGGATTTTATATTGTATTTGAAGATGTTTGATAGAGAATCTGTTATTTTTATTTTATATGTTGCTCTGAAATTTTAATATAATCCGTAAAATGGAAAAAGCATGTGGTTTTGAGTTCCAATACTAATAGCAGGCATGTGACTGGCAGAATGATTCTATAGTTGTTTAGAAGCTAAACTAAGAGAGTAGGGAAAGAAAAAAAGAATCAAAGGTAATTTCGAGTTTTTGTTTTTGTTTTCTTTTTGAAACAGGGTCTTGCTCTGTTGCCCAGGCTGGAGTACAGTGGTAAGATATTGGTTCACTGCAACCTCTGCCTCTTGGGCTCAACGGATTCTCCTGCCTCAGTCTCCTGAGTAGCTGGAACCACAGGCACATGTCACCATGCCTGGGTTGTTTTTGTATTTTTAGTAGAGACAGGTTTTCACCATGTTAGCCAGGCTGGTCTTGAGCTCCTGGTCTCAAGTGATTTACCCACCTCAGCGTCCTAAAGCGCTGGGATTACAGGCGTGAGCCCGGCTGATAATTCCTAGGTTTCTGAAATGAGTTCATAGGTATGTGGGGATTCAAAACATAAAGAAAGATAATAAGAAAACTGGGTTTAGAGAGTGAGGGGATTATTACATATAAGAGAAAAATCACATTTTCTAAATTCAGGACTCAGAGAATATAAAAAGACATTGTATTAATATCAAGGGATAAGATGAGTTGGTGTCAATACACAGGAGGAATAACATCTCACTCCCAACAGTGTAGAAAAGGAAGCAAAAGAGGTGTAAGATTATGAACACCTCTTCCCGAAATCATAAACTCCAAGCAGCCCAGTGATTTCTTAAAACATCTTGTCATTTTCATCCATTCTTCCCTGCTTCTCAGATTTTGTGCTTAGAAATATTTTGCTCTTGTTCCCATCCCCATGTAGATTCTGGAAAATTAAATTATCGTCAAACCAAGTAAAAAACTTGTCATATATTCTACTTTTAATCTAATATAACATCTTAAAGATTACTAATTAGCTAAAATACGACTTTTTAATCTACCTTCCTCTCAGTCAGTTTTATAACTTTCACTATCCTAATGCAATTACATAATTTGGAAAGGAATAAATTAATGTTAGGAGAAAGGTATATATTATAAAGTAACTTGTTTCTTTTCATAAGTAGAAGTATGGATGGAAGCTACTATTTCAGTCAGAGTTTCATCTGTGAAAGGAAACCCATAACAGACATTGTAATAGAGGTGAGACCACAAGAAAAAAAGCAACTTTTTAACCTGACGGCTGGGATTTGATGACTATTTATTTCTACTGAACATGAAAAATTTCAAATAATGCCTATACAAAATGAATTGAGAGAGACAGAAACAAAATCATTTGCAAACCTGTCTTAATTCAGACAAAACCAAAAACACTGTGCAAGGAAATGACCACCAAACCTCTGTCCCAGCAAGCACGACTAGCTGCTACTTTTTCAGCAGTTACGACTTTACATTTGCTCTGTTCTGTCCACATCCTAAATAAAAAAATACTAAGGTAACAAAGAGTAGAACTAACCCACACTTTTTAGAGCACTCATTCCAGAGCAAAAACAAACAAAAACGATTTCTTTGAATTCTTCCCCACATCACCGAACACAAGCTCAGATCTTAGGAATAATACATTCCATTCATAAGATTCATTCTATTCCAATTCACCATCTTTCTGAGATATCTAATGCTTCCTTTTGTGTGTGTTCTCCCTGGTTGTGGTAAAGAACCCAAATTTGACTAAAGTTATGTTCCTGGTAGGTGTCTGATGAAAATCAACAGAGTAACTTTTAAAATAGTGTAATGAAATAATAGAAAGAGAAAACTGAAGTGGTAAGGCGACCCTAAAATTAGCCTTAGCAAGCAGATGCTACCACTTCTGGGACTAGGACAACAGAGAAAGGGGCTAATGGTAAGAACAAGAGCCTGGTGAGAACTGAGAACATGGAAGTTTAGATTCCCAGCAGGAACTGGAACCATGGAGGGAGCAGCTGCTTAGTGGAAACTGAGACCAGAGGAAGACATAAATACTGCTGGAGAATGTGGTGTCAATCACAGAAAAAGGGGAGACATATTTTATCTTCTTATTGCCTGAGGATGGGGTGAATTGTCTTTGAGGATTGATGATATCACTCAAAACTGCTATACTTTTTCAAACATGAGATCCCATATTAAACAAAAAAAAAAAAAAAGGAAAGGAAATATCAAGAAACAGCACTATTAAAAAATAAAACATACCAAAATAATTAAAACCCTAGTGATCTATATATTAGAATTATCTAAATTGGATTTTAAAATAATTCTAATTAATATTTTGAAAAGAATAAAGAGTGGAGCATCTGATCTGAAAAAAATTGTGAAAAGAAAAAAGCTATAAATCTAGAACTGAAAAAATACACGATTGTAATGTATAACTTCATAAGTGAGCTTAACGGGACATCAGATATCGCTAAAGAGAAAATAAGAGCGCTTGAAGATAGATCAGTAGTAAATTCCACCAAAGTACAGACATCAAAAGGGATGGAAGGTACAGAAAATATTATAAAACATACATAGAAAAAGAGAGCTACCATCTAACAAAAAATTGACTTGTAATTTTAGATTGACTTATGAATAAATTTATACAAGTTGAAAACCATATGCTTTTTTCTAGTTAGGTTAAGTAGGTCAACTTCCCCTTATAATATTAAAAGAGAAGCTATTTTTATTTTCATGGCTTGTTTAAAATTCATCATTAAGCAAACTGAATTCACAAGCACATAAAAATCTAATCCACCACAATAAAGTAGGCTTTGTTCCTGAAATGCAAGTTTGGTCTAACATACTCAAATTAATAAAGGTGATTCATCCCATAAACAAAAACAAAAATCATATAATCATTTCAATAGACGCAGAAAAGGCTTTCGATAAAATTCAACATCCTTTCGTGTTAAAAACCCTCAACAACCTAGGCATCTAAGGTACATACATCAAAATAATAAGAGCCATCTACAATAAACCTTCAGTCAACAACATACTGAATGGTCAAACTGGGAGGCATTCCCCTTAAGAACTGAAATAAGACAGTGATGCCCACTCTCACCACTTCTATTTAACGTGGTTCTGGAAGTCCTAACCAGAGCATGTTGGCAAAGGAAAGAAATAGAAAGCATTTAAATAGGAGGAGAGTGAATATGTCATCATTTCACAGATGACATGATAGTAAACCTAGAAAAGCCTGTAATTTCTGCCAAAGGGCTTCTTGAGCTGATAAGCAACCTTAGCAAAGTTTCAGGACCCAATTCAGTATAGAAAAATCAGTAGCATTTCTATACACTAATAACATCCAAGCTGAAAGCCAAATCAAAAATGCAAAACCATTCACAATAGCCACAAAAAGAATAAAATACCAAAAATGAAAGATCTCTGCTGAAAGAAATCAGTGACAACACAAATAAATGGAAAAACATATGCTTATTTAAAATGGCCATAGTACCCCACAAAATTTGTAGATTCAATGCTGTTCCTATTAAACTACTAACAGTATTTTTTCACAGAATTACAAAACAATTATATAAAACAATATAATTACAAAACAATATTATAAAATTCATTCGGAACAACAACAAAAAAAATAGCCAAGGCAATCCTAAGAAATAAGAACAAAGCCGAAGGCATCACATTACTCAACTTCAAACTATACAACAAAGCAACAGTAAACAAAACAGCATAGTACTAGTACAAAAGCAGACGCATACACCAATGGAACAGGTGAGAGAATGTAGATATAAATTTGTACACCTCCAATCATCTAATCTTCAACAAAGTGAGCAAAGGCAAGCAATGCTGAAAGGACTACTCATTCACTAAACAACGCTGGGATAACTGGTTACCCATGTGCAGAATACTGAAATTGGGCCCCTACCTTTTACTATACACATAAATCAACTCAAGTTGGATTAAAGACTTAAAGGTGAAACCCAAAACTTTAAAAACCCTTGAAGAAAACCTATAAAATACCAAATACCATTCTGGACATCAGCCTGGGCAAAGACTTCATGACAAAGACTCCAAAGGCAATTCCAACAAAAAGAAAAATTGACAAATGGTACCTAGTTAAACTGAAGAGCTTCTGCACAACCAAAAAAGAAAGAAAAAAAAAAACAGCACAGACAACCTACAGAATAGGAGAAAATACTCACAAACTATACATCTGACATAGGTCTAATATCCAGAATTCATAAAGAACTTAAACACATTAACAAGCAAAAAACAACTTCATTTACAAGTGAGCAAAGGACATAGACACTTTTTAAAAGAAGCCATACACGTGTCAAAGAAGCATATGAAAAAAAATACTCAATATCCCTAATCACTAGGGAAATGCAAGTCAAAACCACAATGAGATATCATCTTACACTAGTCAGAATGGCTATTATTAAAAAGTCAAAAAATAACAGATTCTGGCGAAGATGCAGAGAAAAGGAAATGCTTATACACTGCTGGTAGGACTGTACTTAGTTCAGCCATTGTGGAAAACAGTGTGGAGATTTCTCAAAGAACTTAAAATGGAACTAACATTTTACCTAGAAATCCCATATTTGGGTATAGATCCAAGGGAATATAAATTGTTCCACCGTAAAGACACACATATGTTCATCACAACACTATTCATAATAGTGGAGACATGGAATCAACCTGTATGTCCATTAACAATGGACTAGATAAAGAAAATGTTGTGCATATATACCACGAAATACTATGCAGTCACAAAAAAATAAGATGATACCCTTTGAAGCAACGTAGATGGAGTTGGAGGACAATATCTACGTGAAATTAACACGGGCATAGAAAACCAAATACTTGCCATGTTCTCACTTATAAGTGAGAGCTGAATATCGAGTACACATGAACACAAAGAAAGGAACAATAGGCACCGGGGCCTGTTTGAGGGTGGAAGGTGGAGGGTGGGAGGAGGGTGAAGACGGAGAAACTACCTACTGAGTATTATGCTAATTACCTGCGTCACAGTATTCTCTCTACACCAAGCCCATATGACATGCAATTTACCCATGTAACAATCCTGCATGTGTAGCCCTTGAACCTAAAAGTTGGAAAGAATGAATGAATAAATAAATACTATAATCAGCTGGAATGCAAAATAAAATGTACTATTAACTATGAAATTATATCATTGAACAATTTTAACAACAAATGAGTGAAATCAGAGTGATCCCTAATAAATTTTACATCTTATCAATATATTTTAGTTCACTATATTTTTCTCTCAGTTATTTCACTGCCACTCGGATTGCAATTTTAGTCGTATGTAAAAGTAAATGTTCTCAGCTAAATGAACATATTTATAAAGAAAGAATATCTTGGTCTTGGTTTATAATTTAGGGTTCTACTAGTCAGGAATGGACAAATGTTTTCTGTAGAGAGCCAGATAGTGAATATTTTAGGCCTTGCTGTCAATCAAAATTTGCAGCAGCCATTCAACATTGCTGTTGTAGAATAAAATCAGCCCTAAACAAGATGTAAGTGCATAGATCTGGTTGTGTTCCAAAATAAACCTCATTTACAAAAAATGGTCTGCTGGCAACAGTTTACCAATTTCTGTATTAGCTCAAACACTGATGAAGATAGCTTTGTTGACTAATGTGTTATTAGACCTGAGATATTTTCATGTTTGTTTGTTTGTTGTTTAATATTCTTTTGATGGTAGAGTATTAAAGATGAGTTTGCTTGTTTACCTAAATCCAATTAGCAGCCCAAATTAAAGCTATATTTTGTTAAAATTCTCAAATACATTGAGAGATCTTCCTAGAAAATAGGCTAATTGAGCAATTTAATCTTTAATTCTTTATTTAAAAATCTGTATATGATTTATGTAAAACATTATTATAAATGATAGGAAACATTCAGGTTCATGTTTTAAAAAGCAAATATGGGAGACTTGGGTTCAATATGGCTGATGAGATGCAACCAGTGAATTCCTACTCCACAGAGAAAAAGTGTAATACCAAGTAGATAGTCACAATTTGAATAAATCATCTGAGAGCAAACACTAAGATTAAACAGAGAAGTGACAGAAAGCACCAAAAACAAGTAAGGAGACAGAAGCAAGTCAGCCTGCTTGGCTGAGATTGGCTGGACTCTGCAGAAGCTGCCACATGTGGAGAGAAGGTAAGACAGTGATCCTGAGAGTTCCACACCTTCACGATAGTCTTCGACAATCCTAGCTATGGGAGAACCCATTGACCCGCATTGGCCTTGACACTGACATAGGGAGCTGCTGAGAGATTGTACAGAGGCATTGCGGCACAGAGGAAGCTCACGTAGACTCCCACAGGCTTCTGATCCTAGAGAAGCTGCAGCTTGGCACCATTCAGAGAGCTAAACTCCCAAGAACTGTGTCCTGCACTGGCCAATGCTGCCAAAGTCATTGCTGAACTAAGGAGGGAGAATGAAGGCCAGGTACCTTTATGCACTTTGAGGACAAATCCCATTGCTGCTGCTGTGGGCTGCTGTGGGACTGAGGCACAATCAAATTTCACTCTTCACAGCTACCTGCCTAGGCAGCCACTTGAGAGTAGCCCCGCCCTCTCAGGTGCAGGCCTGCAGCTGGGGCCATTCTGAGAACCTAGCCTCCAAAAGTCTGTGTCCTGCCTTGGGGACACAGCTAACACTGTGGACTCCTCTGCTGAGCCAAGAAAGGAGATGGGAGACAGTACTTTCACAGAGTTTGATAACAAATGCCACCACCACTGCTAGAGGCTGCTGTGAAACTAAGGTACTAAGAAACTATCTGTCCCACAGCTACCTTCCCATGCTACACTCGCTGACGGTGGCCTCATCCTCCGCAGGGGCAGTCCTGTAGTGCGGCTGCTGAACACACCTGAAAATTCTGTTAGCAGCTGAGGACTACCCAAACCTTCCTATCACAACCAGCATCTGAACACTTTAGCAAGGAGACTGAGAAGTTAGCCGGCCCAATCTCATTCTCCTAGTAGTGAGCATGCCGTCTGTTGCCTAGAACCACACAGCCCAGACTATCACTGTTGGCACCTGAAACTCCTCTCAGGGTGGAAACAACCTGCCAGTACCAGTGCAGCTGCACACACTCACAAGCACTACCACCTGTGACAGCCACCGCCAACACCGGTATGAACCGCTCGGGTTCCGGTGGTTTGCTCCACCACTGATAGTGCCACTGCCAACATCACACAAGCTGTCCAGGGGTTCGAGAACCTGCCTACAGACCCAGCCCACTGCTGCCACCACCAACATCTGGGCAAACCAGATGAAGTCCCAACACAGAACTGCCTGGGGCCACAGACACCAGTACCAGGATAAGCCACTGTGAGGTCCAGGACAAACTCAGTTCACTGCTGCCACCACTGGAACACAAAGTCCGGCCCAGATAGCATTTTAGTTCCAGGCAAAACTTCACGGCAGCCTTTACTGGTAATTGCACTCTAAGTGACTGAGGAAATCACAGATAACACTTACGCAATTTATATCCGAAGAAATCCTATAGAGATCACACTGCTGCAACCACCCAAAATCAAAGCCAGAATGCCCTACCCAACCATAAACATATATATCTTCAGGAAAAAGTCCCCCCATACAAAAGCTATCTCAAAAAACTGGAAGAAACAACTATTATACCAGATGTGTGGATATCAACGTAAGGATACAGGTAACATGGGAAAGCAAGAAAATCAGATGCTTCCAATGGAACACAGTAATTCTACAGCAACAGATCTCAATTCAAATAATTTTAACAAAATCACTGAATAAAGAATTCAAAATATGGATTTTGAAGAAGCTCAATGAAACACAAGAAAGAATTCTAAAAAACAATACAACCAATTCAGAAAAGTAATTCTGAATATAAATGAGAAATTTACCAAACAGTTAGATATTCTTTAAAATGAACCAAACAAAAATCAGGAAATAAAGAATGAATAAAATATGAAACACGTTTGAAAGCTTCAACAATAGATATACTATATTAATTTAATCAAGAAGCAGAAAGAATCTCAGAACTTGAAAACAAGGCTTTTGAATTAATACAGACAGGCAAAAGTAAGGAAAAAAATAAATAAAGAAAAGCCAAGCCCTGTGTCATTTAGGACAACATAAAGCAATCAAATACTCCAATTATTGGTATCCCCAAAGGTGAAGAGAAAATGAGAGTTAGAAAATTTATTTAATAAAATATTAGCTTAAAACTTCCCAAGCTGAGTAAGACAACTACACTCCACATACAGAATGCCCCAGAATCCCCAAACAGACATAATGCCAAAAGGTCATCTGCATGACACAATGTGGTTAAACTGTCTAACACAAAACAATAAAAGCAGCAAGAAAAAAGCATCTAGTCACCTAGAGAAGAACCCTCACCAAACTGACAGAAAATTTCTCAGCAGAAACCTTACAGGAAAGGAGAGACTGAAATGACACATTCAAAGTGCTGACAGAAAAAAAAGAAAAAAAAAAGTCACCCAATGATGTATTTTTTAAAATTATCTTTCATAAATGAACAAAAAATAGTCTTTCTAGATAAGCAAATACTGAAGAAATTTATCACCACTGGATCTGTCCTGCAAGAAATGCTCAAGAGAGCCCTAAGCTTAGAAGCAAAAGGATGACATTTACAATCAAGAATATACATAAAAGTATAAAATTCAGTAGTAAACCAAACACACAATGAAACAGAATGGCCTCAAACACTACCACTACAGTATACCACCAAATCACAACCACAGCAAAGAAAATACTGCAAACCAGTATCACTGCTGAAGAGACACACAAACATTCTCAAGAAATACCAGCAAACTGTATACAACAGCACATCAAAGAAAAGAAAAAAAAAATCCCAGCATAACCAAGTGGGATTTGTACCATAGATACAGATGTTTGAATGTACACAAATCAATTAACGTGATATATCACATCAAAAGAATGAAGGACAAAACCTATGACCATACACATAAATGCAGAAAACATATTTGACAAAATTCAACATTTATTCATGATGAAAGCTCAACAAACTAATAATAGAAGAAACTTAAAGCAATAAATGCCATGTATGCTGTATCCACTGTTCCTTATTGTCAGCTCTAGGCACATCAGCTCTAGGTGACTCTGCCACAACTTGTCACCCTGTTGAATGCACAGACTGTTGACATTCAGGGAAGGGGCCACAGAATTCTCTCTGGAGGAGTAGGAATGACTGAACTCCACAGAATTTGCATAAGAATGTGATGTTTGATAGCTATAGAAACCTGGTTTCCTCGGGTCTCAAAATCTCTAAGCCAGACCTGATCACCTGTCTGCAGCAAATAAAAGAACCACGTAATGTGAAGAGACCTGAGATATAGAGCCAAAAACCCAGGAATTTTCTTTGTGATCACCTTTAGTAATCGAGAGTACATAAAACATCATAGGTTATAAAATATATATTTTAGTCACATAACGACTTCAACTGAATTATAAAAGAAAAAAACATGTAACTTGAGTACTCCGCCCTGTACCACCACCACTGGTGCAAACATGCATGCAGAAACCTGTGGCTCCACAACCACCTCCCTGCCAAGCTGCCACCACCACTACTGTGAATGTTCTTTCAGAGGCCAGCAGTCTCATGCCCCCCAGAGCCACACCTGTCCAATAAGCATGCACCCTGCCATGCTATCACTGCTGCTGGCATGTGCAAACAAGCACAGATCCTGCAGCTGCCCTCTTAGAAAAAACTTTGGCTGCCATCACCCATTAGAGTGTTGTGGCCTTGTGGCCAGTGGTCTGGTAACACAGCTCCTCCAACATAGCAGGTTCCTAAACACAAGGGGCCAGAGAACAAAGCTGAGAGCCCAATACCTGCCACCCAGAGATAGAGCACACAACACTGGAGTGCTGAGCTAAGTTTTAGCTCCCTAAAATCTTTCAGAAATGAAGCCAGTAGACTGAACCCACCTTATACCACAATCAAACCCTTAAGGACATAAAAGAAGATAAAGTCAAAACAAAATGTATCCAAAAGACAGCAATTTCAAAGATTAAAAAAATATCAGCACACAAAGATGAGAGAGAATCAGGACAAAAACTTTGGCAACTCAAAAAGCCAGAGTGTATTCTTAACTTCCAGATGATTGTTCTAACTAGTTTCCCAGCCATGGTTCTTAATCAGGCTAAAATGGCTGAAATGCTAGAAAAAGAATTCAGAATATGGAGAGGAAGGAAAATGATTGACATTGAGGAGGAAGTAAAAATCCAATCCAAGGATTCTAAGGAATACAGTAAAATGATATAGTAGATGAAAAATGAAATAGTATTTTAAGCAAGAACAAAACCAATCAGATAGAGCTGAAAAGCTCATTACAAGAATTTTAGAATACAATCACAAATGTCAACAGCAGAATTGACCAAGCTGCTCTCAGAGTGCAATGACATAACTTAGACCAAAAACAACAATAAAGAAGAATAAACAAAACCTCCGTGAAATATGGGATTATGTAAAGAGACCAAATCTATGACTCATTGGCATTCCTGAGAGAATGAGAGAAAGGAAGCAATCTGAAATACATATTGAAGGATACCACTCATGAAAACTTTCCGAGCTTCACTAGAGAAGTGAACATTCAAATTCAGGAAACGCGTAGAACCTCTGAAAAATACTACACAAGACAACCATTCCCAAGATTCATATTCATCAGATCATCCCCAAGAAACAGTCTCCAAGACTAAAATAAAAGAAAAAATGTTAAAGGCAGGCAGAGAAAACTGGCAGGTCACTTGCAAAGGGGGTGCCATCAGGTTAATAGCAGAACTTTCAGGTGAAAACCTACAAGCCAGAAGAGATTGGGGGCTGTACTAGTCTGTTCTCACACTGCTATAAAGACATAGCCAAGACAGGGTAATTTATAAAGGAAAGAGGTTTAATTGACTCACAGTTCTGCATGGCTGAGGAAGCCTCAGGAAATACACAATCATGGCAGAAGGCGAGAGAGAAGCAAAGACATGTCTTGCATTGTGGCAGGCAAGAAATGATCAATGAGGGAAGGGGAAAGAACCCCTTATAAAACCATCAAATCTTGTGAGAACTGATGATCTCATGAGAACAGCATGGGGAAAACCACTCCCACCATTCAATCACCTCCTACCAAGTCCTGCCTTGGACACATGGGAATTGTGAGGATTATACTTCAAGATAATATTTTGGTGGGGACACAGAGCCAAATCATATTAGGGGCCTATATTCAGCATTCTTAAAGACAGTGATGTGCAATGAAGAATTCTGTATTTAGCCAAACTAAGCTTCATAAGCAAAGGAGAAATAAGATCTTTTTCAGACAAGCAAATCCTAAGGGACTTCATTACCACCAGGCCTGTCTTACAAGAGGTTCTGAAGGGATTGCTAAATATGGAAAGGTAAGACCATTACCAGCCACTAAAAACAAAAACAAAAACAAGAAACCCACTTACCACTTACATGCATAGACCATTCAACTAAAAGCAACAACACAAACAAGTCTGCATAATAACCAGCTAACAACTCAATGACAGGATCAAACCCACACATATCAGCCGGGTGCGGTGGTTCACGCCTGTAATCCCAGTACTTAGGGAGGCCGAGGTGGGCAGATCACCTGAGGTAAGGAGTTCGAGATCAGCCCGACCAACATGGAGAAACTCCGTCTCTACTAAAAATACAAAACTAGCTGGGCATGGTGGCGCAAGCCTGTAATCCCAGCTACTCGCGAGGCTGAGGCAGGAGAATTGCTTAAAACCCAGGAGGCAGAGGTTGCGGTGAGCCGAGATCATGCCATTGCACTCCAGCCTGGGTAACAAAAGCAAAACTCTGTCTCAAAAAAAAAAAAAAAAAAAAAACCCCACATATTAATACTAACCTTAAATATAAATAGGCTAAACACCTAAATTAAAAGGCACAGAGTGTCAAGTTAAATAAAGAAGCAAGATACAATGATATGTTGTCTTCAAGATGATATGCTGTCTTCAATGCAATGAAATCATAGGCTCAAAGTAATAAGATGGAAAAAAAAACCTACCAAGAAATTGAAATCAGAAAAAAAGCAGGGATTACTTTTCTAATTTCAGACAAAACAGATATCAAACAGCAGGGATTACTTTTCTAATTTCAGACAAAACAGATATCAAACCAAAAGAGATCAAAGAATACAATGATGAGCATTACATAATGGTAAATGATTTGATTCAACAAGATCTAAGTATTCTAAATATATACAAACCCAAAGCAGGAGCACACAGATTCATAAGCAAGCTTTTAGAAACCTATGAAAGAGACTTAGATAACCATACAATAACACTTAGAGACTCAATATCCCTCTGGCAGTATTGACAGATCATTGAGGCAAACAACTAACAAAGATATTTTTTAACTCAACGGTTGACCAAATAGACCTGGTAGACACCTAGAGAACTCTATCCCAAATCAACAAAATATACATTCTTCTTCATCTTCACATGGCACATACTCTAAAATCAGCCACACTATAGGACATAAAACTATCCTCAGCAATTTCAAAACAACCAAAATCACACCAACCATGCTTTTGTACCACAGAGCAACAAAAGTAAAAATCAGTTCTAAGCAAATTGCTCAAAACTATACAATTACACAGAAATTAAACAATCTGCTCCTGAATGATTTATGCATAAACAATAAAATTAAGACAGAAATAAAGAAACTCTTTGAAACTAATGAGAGCAAAGATATAACATACTAGACTCTCTGGGATATAGCTAAAGCAGTTTTAAGAGAGAAACACTCAAATTGAAAAGTTAGAAAGATCTCAAATTAACAACCTAACATCACAACTAGAAGAATAATAGAAACAAGACCAAACTAACCCCAAAGCAAGTGGAAGATAAGAAGTAACAAAAATCAGATCTAAAGTAAAGGAAGATGTGAAAAATCAGGAACTGGTTTATTTTTTTGTTTTCGGTTTTTGAAAATTTAGTAAGATCAGTGGACCACTAGCTAGACAAGTAAATAAAAGAGAGATTATCCAAATAAACACAACCAGAAATGACAAAGAAGACATTACCACTGACCCCACAGAAATGCCAAAAACCCTCAGGGACTACTTCTATGCACACAATCTAGAAAACCTAGAAGAAATAAATAAATTTCTAGAAGCATATAATCTCCCAAGATTGAACTGCAAGAAAATTGAATCCCTAAACAGACCAATAATGAGTTCTAAAATTGAATCAGTAATAAAAAGCCTACCAACCAGAAAAAGCCCAGGACAAGAGAGATTCACAGTCAAATTTTAGCAGATGTATGAATAAGAGCTAGTATTGTTCCTATAGAAACTATTCCAAAAAATTGAGAAGGGACTCCATCCTCAATTCTATAAGGCCAGGATCATCCTGATTCCAAAATATATCAGACACACAACAAAACAAGAAAACTCGGGCCAACGAGTTTGATGAATATTGATGCAAAAATCCTCAATAAAGTATTTGCAAACTAAATCTAGCAGCATGACCAAGTAGGCTCTATCCTTTGGATGCATATTTGGCTCAACGTATGTAAGTCAATAAATGTGATTCACCACAAAAACAGAACTTTTAAAAAAGCACATAATCATCTCAATAGATGCAGAAAAGACTTTTGATAAATTTCAGCATTGCTTCATGTCAAAAAACTAGGCATTGAAATAATATACTTCGAAAGAGTAAGAGCCGTCTATGACAAACACAGCCAACATCACACTGAATGGGCAAAAGCTGGAAGTATTCCACTTGAAAACCACAACCAGACACGAATGTTCTCTGTCACCATTCCTATTCAATATAGTACTAAAAGTCCTGGCCAGAGGAATCAGGCAAAATAAATAAATAAAGGGCATCCAAATAGGATGAGAAGAAGTCAAACTATTCCTGTTTGCAGATGAAATTATTCTAATACCTAGAAAACCACACAGTCTCTGCTCAAAATAAACAAATTCAACAAAGTTGCAGATACAATTTCAATGTGCAAAAATCAGAAGCATTCCCATATAACAACAACATCCAGGCTGACAGCCAAATAAAGAATGCAATCCCATTCACAACAACCACAAAAAGAATATACAGGAATACAGCTAATGGGGGACGTGAAAAATCTCTACAATGAAAATTACAAAACACTACTCAAAGAAATCAGAGATGACACAGATGGAGAAACATCCCATGCTCATTGAAAGGATAAATCAGTTTTCTTAAAATGATCATACTTCCCAAAACAAACGCTCCTGAATAACAAAGCCCATCTTAAGCAAATGAACAAAGCTGGAAGCATTCCATGACACCACTTTAAACTACTACGAGGCTACAGTAACCAGAATAGCATGATACTGTTACAAAACCAGGCACACAGTCCAATGGAACATAACAGAGAGGCTAGAAAGAATGCTTCGCTCACCTACAACCATCTGATCTTCAACCAAGTTAACAGAAACAAGTACTGATCGTTTAATAAATGGTGCTGTGATAACGAGACACCTATATGCAGAAGATTGAAACTGGAGCCCTTCCTTATGCCAAAACAAACATTGACTCGAGATGGATTAAAGACAAATGTAAAACCTAAAACTATAAAAACCCAGAAGATAACCTGAGAGATACCATTCTGGATGTAGAACCTGGCAAAGTCTCCATGACAAAGACTCCAAAAGCAATTGGAACAAACACAAAAATTGACAAATGGCACTTTATTAAACTAAAGAACTTCGGCACAGAAAAAACAGAGTAAACAGACAACCTACAGAATGAGGGAAATATTTGTAAACTTTGCATTTGACAAAGGTCTAATATCCAGAATATATGTAGAACTTAAAAAGCAAAAAAACAAACAACTCAATTTAAATGTGAGCAAAGAACAGGAACAGACACTTTTCAAGAAAAAACATACATGCATCCAGCAAGCATATGATAAAGTACTCAACATCACTAATCATTAAATAATGTTAATCAAAACCACAGTGAGACACTATCTCACACCAGTCAGAATTGCTATTATTAAAAAGTCAAAAATAACAGATGTTGGCACAGAAGAAGAGAAAGGGAAATGTTTATATACTGCTGGTGGGAATAAAATTAATTCAACCAGGTGATTTCCCAGAGAACTCAAAGCTGAATTACCATTCGACCCAGCAATCCCATATTTGAGTATATACCCAAATGAATATAAATTATTCTACCATAAAGACACATATACATGTATGTTCGTCACAGCACTATTCACAATAACAAAGACATGAAATCAACCTAGATGCCCATCAACAGTAGACTGGGTACAGAAAATGTGGTACACATACACCATGGAAAACTGTGCGTCCGTGTAAAAGAATGAGATCTTGTCCTTTGTAGTAACACAGATGGAACTGGCAGCCATTATTCTAAGCAAACTAATACAAGAACAGAAAACCAAATTTTGCCATGTTCTCACTTACAAGTGGGAGCTCAATATCGAGTACATAATGAAAGCAAATAAGGAAATAACAGGCACTGGGGCCTGTTTGAGGGTAGAGAGAGGGAAGAGGGCAAGGATCAAAAACTACCTATCAAATACTATGCTTATTTCCTGAGTGATGAAATAATCTCTACACTGATTCCCCATGACTTGCAACTTATCTATATCACAAACCTGCATATGTACTCCTGAACCTTAAATAAAAGTTAAGAAAATAAAGGCCATCTATAACAAACTCACAGCTAACATTATAGTGAATGGAGAAAAGCTGAAAGCCTTCCCTCTAAGATCTGAACACCACAAGGATGCCCACTTTCACCTCTACTATTCAATAGTGGAAATGCTAGCCAGAGCAATTAGGCAAGAGACAGAATTAAAAAACAACCAAATTGGAAAAGAATAAATCAAATTCTCCCTTTTTGCTGACAATATGATTTTATATCTTTAAAAAACTAAGACTCCTCCAAAAGTCCCCTAAATATTATAAATAAATTGAATAAAATTGCAGGACACAAAACCAGCATTCAAAAATCAGGAGCATTTCTATATACTACAATGAGCTAGCTAAAGAAATCAAGGCAATCTCATTTACAATAGATTGTAACCTTAACCAAGGAAGTGGTTAAAAGATTTCTACCAGGAAAACTACAAAATACCAATGAAATAAATTAAAGAAGACACAAATAAATAGACATCCCATACTCAAAGATCAAAAGAATTAATATCATTGAAAACGACCATACTCCTCAAGGAAATCTATAAATGCAATGAAATCCTTAACAATATAGAAATATTATTTTTCACAGAATTAGAGAAAGTAATTACAAAACTTATATGGAGCCTAAAAAGAGCCCAAATAGCCAAAGCAAGCCTGAGCAAGAAGGATGAAACTGGAGGTATCACATAACCTGACTTCAAAATATATTACAGAGGTACAGTACTCCAAACATCATGGTATTGGTTAAGAAACACACAGATTAATGAACAGGATAGAGTTCAGAAATGAATCCGTATACTTACATCTAACTGATATTTTTAAAAAGAACACCATCTTCAATCAATGTACTAGGAAACATTGAATATGTCCATGCAGAGGAATTCAGCTGGATGCCTATCTCTCCCCACATACAAAAAAGATCAACTCGTGATGGGTTAAAGACTTAAACATAAGACCTGAAATTACTAAACTAGGTGGGGGAAAAAAAAACAAAACAGAAAAAAGATCTCAAATATGTTTTAGGTCTAGGCAAAGATTTCAGGTTTAAGACCTCAAAAGCACAGACAACTCTAACAAAAACAAGTGATTGAAACTATATTAAACTAAAAAGCTTCTGCACAGCAAAGGAAACTATCAACACTGTGAAGAGACAACATGTTAAATTGAATAAAATATTTGCAGATTATTCATCTAATAATAGACTAATACGCAGAACATACAAGGAACTCAAACAACTGAAAAAAAAAACATTAAAATTGGGCTAAAGACATGAACAGACATTGCACAAAAGAAGACATACATATGGCCAATAGGTATATGAAATAATGTTCAACATCACTAAGCATCAGGGAAATGCAAATCAAAAACACAATGAGATATTATCTTACTCTGGTTATAATGGCTGTCAGGACAAAAAAAGTGGGAGAGGATAAAGAGAAAAGGGAACTCTTATACACTGGTGAATATATAAATTGGTACTACTATGGAAAACAGAATGGATATTTCTGTAAAAATTAAAAATAGAACTACCCTATGATTTAACAATCCTACTTGCAGAAAAATAAATTTGTATATCAAAGGTATACCTGCACTCACATGTTTATCACAGCCACAGTGGCATACTATTCAGCTATAAAAAAGAATGAAATCATGTCATTTTCAGCAGTATGGATGAAACTGTATGTTATTATGTTAAGTGAAGTAAAGCCAGGCACAAAAACATAGATGCCACATGTTCTCACTCATATGTGGGAGCTCAAAAACCTGATCCAATGGAGACAGAGAAGAGAATAATAGATATCAGAGCCTGGAAAGAGTGTGTGGGTGGGAGAAGGGGATAAAGAGAGATTGGTTATGGGCACAAACATACAGTTAGAACAAGCAAGTCACAATATTACATGTCAGAGTAGGGTGAATATAGTTAGCAACAATATATTGTATATTTCAAAGTAGCTACAAAAGAGGACTTAAAATTTTATCAACACACAAAAATGATATATATTTGAAGTGATGGATACCCCTAATACCCTGATTTAACCATTATACATTCTGTGCATGTAATAAATACTCACATGTCACATCATAATGTATATTTTGTATCAATAAAAAATGCAAATATATACTATTGTGTATATTTATATACTTTTATACTATGTATTGCTAAATATATACCTGTACTTTTATATTATTTACTGAAAAACCAACAGTAGTATATTTAACTTTATACCAATGGTTATTATGAAATGATGCAGTGAATAGGAGCAATTATTAATTTTTAGGCATTGTATTTTGGTTTTAATAAATATTCAACCCAAATATCAAATAGAGCCATCCTATTCTTGGAGATTAAAAATAAATTTTGGTGTTAAACCAACATGCAACACACAGTAGGAAAACTATTACGTGTTGGTATTCCTGGGGATAGAAACTTAGCAATCCCTGGAGATAGAAATAAGGTATGGGTAGGTCCTTACAGTTTCGCTAGTAACCTCAGGTTTCAGGTTTCTTCATTGATAAAATTCTAGAACGTCCTATGGTTTCCCGATTCTGTGTTATTTTATTCTGTCACTTTAAATAAATGGATACTTCGCTACTTAGAAAAATTATCTAAACTATGGAAATAAGGACAAAAAGATAACTTTTTTCAATGTCACACTGAAACATTTTCTAATAGGTCTACCAACAGATTTTTTACTCTGTCACTTTAAACAAATGGATACTTCACTACTTAGAAAAATTATCTAAAATGTGGAAATAAAGACAAAAAGATAACTGTGTTTACTCAATGTCATACTGAAACATTTTCTAATAGGTCCACCAAAGGATTTCTCAGCAGTAGAAAAGATTATCTTAAAAGTTATATTTTTATTGACCTATGGAATATTTCATATATATATATATATATATAGCTATATGATATGGAATATATATCCAGATATATATCCTATACATATGTGATAGTCTATATATAATATACATAACTTATAATGTATATAATATTATATGCATAGATAATATCCCGTGTGTGTGTGTGTGTGTGCGCATGCGCGCGTGTATGTGTGATATGGTTTGGATGTATCCCCACTAAAATTTCATCTTGAATTGTAGCTCCCATAATTCCCATGAGCCATGGGAAAGACCTGGTGGGAAGTAACTGAATCATGGGGGCAGGTTCTTCCTTGCTGTTCTTGTGACAGTGAATAAGTCTCATGAGATATGATGGTTTTACAAAGAGGAGTTCCCCTGTACATGCTCTCTCTCTTGCCTGCTGCCATGTAAGATGTGACTTTGCTCCCCCTTTGCCTTCCATCATGATTGTGAGGCTTCCCCAGCCACATGAAACTATGAGTACATTAAACCTTGTTTTTCTTTATATATTACCCAGTCTCAAGTATGTCTTTATTAGTAGCATGAAAATAGACTAATACAACATGCAAATTTATTTAAGTATTCTTTTGAGTAAATAACTATAGAAATCTATTCTCCTCAATTTTTATCTGAACCAACATAACTATCCTAACAGTTCTCTCATTAACAAGTTAGAGTCATTGAATGCAATCAACTATAAATTTACATAAGAGTAAATTTTTAACTTAATAAAAATTATATAATTCCAACTCTACTTCTTATACTCTATGTTATCACTATTTGATATTGCATGTGTAACTAATTTTACCAAAGTTCAGAAGCAGAGAAACAGTTATAGCACATACACACATACAATGAAGGCTGAATCTGAGATCTGACTGCTGCCAGGTTTCCTTTACCTATCTCTATAAAAGAGGGTTGACTTTTTATTTTGTGCTGTAACATTTGTTATGTCTCTTTCCTCTGACATCCTCCCCTCGCTTTTCTAATTAATTATATCTGCTCTTAATACAAACAAAAATTTGTATTAAATTACCCACAGACTAGTTTAGCTATCATTTTAAAAATTATATCCTCGTCCATTAAGGCTATTCCCCAACACCTTTACTTACGTAACCAAACACAACTGCTGAAAGAAGTATCTAAAATAGAGTTATTTTTCTCCTAAGATCAGGTTGTTAAAGAGACTGAAGTTCTATATGAAGACAAGAAATTGGTCTGTAGAATAAAAGTACAAAAGTGTGAAAAGGTTTGAGAAATGGGAGGTGGGGAAGACCTTTCACTCAAGCGGGCAGCAAAGGAATCAATATCCCCGTAAGAAAGTTCTAATTCAGTCGGGCTATATTAGTTTAGAAACATCTAAAGAAGAGTTTAATATCAAAGGGTACTACTGAAGACTCTTTGAGGAAGAGCAGAGAAAAGAGAGAATAAAACATTTGAACAACATGAAAATAATTTTATGGGGAAGAATATACAACCAGAAGAGTTTATATTTGGCCAAGTACTAAGGATGAAAAGGATAAAAAATGTGCAATAACATGTCTGGAAGAAAATTCTTATCAAGACTGAGCTTCCATGTAGTAAACATAGAAAACTCATCGATCAGAATGTAAGGGCCAATAATGAGATAAATTATCTATGCTAACAGTAGGGCATCCTGCCTCAAGAGAGGCAGTGTGACAGAAGACGAAAAGATCTCTCAGCATCTGACAAAGATAAACTTAATCTCGATGACATATTTGGTTATAAATTATATTTGAAAAAGAAAAGAAGCCACTGACATCTGGGATCCAGCCTGGCACCATCAGCTTTGGTGTTGTAACGAGCTGTCCAGGCACTTACAAATAAGCTGTGCTTTTCTTCTGTTAAACATAACCATTTTCACAGAGAACCAACATTGGATAAGAGTAATCTGTGATTGTGATGAATCAAGGCAAAAACAAGTCTATCCTGTCACAATCACAACAGAACACAGACAAAAAGGACAGCTGTCCAAGCCCCCAAAATGACCAAACATGTGCCCTATTCTGGCTATTATAAATGACTGCTTCTTAAAAAAATTACTAACTTCACTCTATTTTTCCATCTTCTAAAGAAGAATTATTAAAAAGACTCAATTATAGAATCATCGCTGTTTCCTGGCAATATCCAGTTCAGAGAAAAGTCCCACCTCCTGGTACCCACCCCAAAATCACTTCACACAAGCTCAAATGCTAAAATACATGTTTCTAACCTCCTTTTACTGACACATCTTTCAGTTCCCTATGGTGTGCATTATTGCTTTTTACAGTGAGTCAGTAATCCTAACTTCAAGTATAACGGTGCTCCTCATAGTCTTTGACTATCGGGCACTGATATATGTAAACAATGTCATTTCTTCACAAGCATATGCACTTAGACGATATTAACATGACGTTCAGTCTAGGATTTGCACAGAAGGGTTCAGCTTTCTTTCTTTTATTTTACTGGAAATCTTCAGTGAAATTTGAAAGATGGCCCAGGCCCAAGATCCTGACCAACAAAATGCTGCTGCACATAGACAGTCTGACAAGATTACAAAGGAATAGAAAAGTACAAAATATATATTACAGCAAAGACACACATAGTGGTTACTTGCAGATATGTGGTTGAAAACATTTTAGCCTTGATGATGTTGGTTAGACATGCTAAGCTACACAAATTTGTCTTGCTAAGGCATAGGTAGAACTAAGAATTTCATTTCTGCATCTTCCCCTAAACTGAAACCTACTTATTATTTTTGTATATTATTATCTGAACTTCAAGAAAAAGAGCAAAAGAAAGAGGGTAGGGTTTTTCCTAAAGTCTGTTAATAAGATGGTCTAATATATTAATTTTAGGGATTAAAAAGAACATTGACAATTATGCTCAATACCAGAACCTAAGAAATAATCTGGATCTTGATCTACCATTATCGATACTCCTGTAATTATTTGTGTGTGGGTGTGGAAGTGACAGGTCCTTGGAGGCATTTGTTCATTTATCTAACACAATTTATTTTGATATTAGCTGCTTTTACAATGTAAGAACAACAGTGTCAACTTTCAACCAGAGACAAAGCGTATAATAATATCTTCTACTGGGGTATGGGCACTGTTCTTTGTAAAGAGCTCCCCTGTGAAGGCATGTGGACAATAACTGACAACACAATAAACATAATTCAAATTAATCAGCAGAGTTACCTTCCTTGAAGGATGAGAGTAGAGAAACATTAATCAGAAAAGACGCTACCTACATGGGGCCACTTCACAATCCGTAAAAGTACAGTACAACTGTCAAGGACCAATGAAATTGGAAGTTAAATCTCTCAATGAATATAAAATAAGTATTTGCTACAATTCCTAAACCCCTGCAAGAGTCAACACATTATTTCAATTAAGTCTATTCAAAAGTTATACCAAATTGAGAGCCGAAATGTTCTATCTTACATCATATTTCAATATTTGTCTAATCAGCTGTTGTCCACCCAAACTTACCAGCCCAGAATAACTCGAATAAGTAAGTAAATATCAATGACATAAAATTCACCAGATTTGCTTTTACTGTACAAATAAATAACTGTTTAAAACACTTAATAAGATGTCAGCAATAATGGCAGAGTAAGTACCTACAAACATCATTTCCTCCATGAAAGCAATGCAAAACAGGCAGAAATGGTCAAAACCAACTTTTCACAATTATGAAAATTAACCAAAATTTACAAGAATCTGGGATACATTTATTCAAGAAAAATGTCCAAATCTTGTTAGCAAAACCATGCTTTGTGGTGTTTGCACATATTCAATCACTCCAGCTCTGTAACAGTCTTGAAAACCAATAGTCCACAATCTAGATGAAAACCAGCAGCCTGATAGACACCAAAGTGGGCAGAACAGGGTTGTTGCTCCTTCTAAGCCCCATTTCCAGATAATTATCATTATTTCACTTGTCTGGTGGTTCCCTGGAATAACCCTGATGGAAAAGTAGTGTCAATTTGGCCTGACTCAATACTCAATCATTATGGAAAACCTTTTATAAACAGCACAAGTAAAGGTAAAAAGACAGGTACATTTAAAAAATTGTGTGTGTGTGTGTGTGTGTGTGTATGTTTCTAAGTCTTATTTCTTATTTTTTTCTTCTACAAGATTTAAAAGAAAAATGCATAACCCAAGAGTTATAAATTTGTGTTGATGGGGACCCAATGGGTAATGATGTAATTTGCATGGACAAAACAGAACAAAGAAGGGGCAATAAAATAGCTATATAACAGCAACATTTTTGTATACAATTAAAAGTAAATTGATATTGATTCAAACTAGATTGTTATAAATTAAGAGTAATTGTAATCTGCAGGGCAACACTGAAAAAAAATTTGTAAACACTATACAAAAATTACAGAGATTAAAATGATACATTAGCAAATAACTATTTAACATAGAAGATAGTAATTGAGGAGAAAAAAACAGACCTAATACATACGATAAACAAATAGCAAAACAGCAGATCTAATCTTATCTAATAAGAAATCTCATTAAATGTAAATGGTTTACGTAGAAACAGAGAGTGGAATGGTTGTTACAATAGACGGGAAGATGGGAGAGAGTGGAGGATGGAAAGGTTGGTCAGCAGGTAGGAAGTTACAATTATATAAAAGGAGTAAGTTCTGGGGTTCTATCACATGGTAGGGTAAGGGTGGTTAACAGTTAAGATATATTTACAAAGCAGCTAGAAAAGAGGCTTTTCTACATCCTCACCACAAAGAAATGATATCATGAGACAGTCACGCTAAGAGAATACAAGAAACAATTGTGTGCCATAAAAATTAGATAACCTACGTGAAATGGGCAAATTCCTAGAAAAAACAAACTACCAATTCAGACTCAAGAAGAAATAGAAAATCTGAATAGATTAGTACAAAGTAAAGATATTGAGTTAGTAATAGAAAAAACTTACAACAAGGAAAGTTCAGAACCATATGTGCTCACTCATAAATTTTATCAGACATTTAAAGAAGAATTAACACAAAACATTGAGAAATTCTTACAAAAAACAGAGAAAGAGAAGATATTTCCCACTTCTTCCTATGATACCAATCCAGACAAAAATAGTAAATAATTTTATCAAAATTCCAAACTGTTGTCTAATCTAAGGTCACAGAATTTGTGCTTATGTTTTCCTCCTAAGATTTTTATACTTTCAGTATGAAAGACAGCAAATTTGGAGGGCTTACATTTCCTGATTTTAAAACTTACTATAAAGCTACAATAATCCACATTCTGTGGTATTGACATAAAAATAGAAATATTTTTCATCAAGCGTTCCTAGATAAATCAAGAGTGAAAAAGTCTTTTCAACAATAGTCATGAGATATTCACATCCAAAAACATGAAGTCGTATTCCTACCTTGCCCTGCTTCAAAATTTAATTAAATGTGGGTCAGTGAACTAAATGTTTCCACTAAAAGTATTACATTCTTGGGAGAAAACATAAGTGCAAATTCTGATTCTGTGACCTTAGATTTGGCAACAGTTCATTAAATAGGACATACAAAGCAAAAGCTACCAAAGAAAAAAAATAGTTAAATGGGACCGTATCGAAATTTTTCAACATGTGCCTCAAAGTGTGCTATGAGAAAGTAAAAGGACAACACATGTAATGAAAGAATATTTGCAATATATCTAGTAATGATATAGTATTAAAATACATAGCAAACACATCTCTATATAAAACAACCCAATTACAAATTAGCTACAATTTTAAATAGACATTTTTCAAAAAAGATGAGCAAATGGCCAATAAACACATAAAAAGATGCCCAAAATTATCAGTCATTGGGAAAATGTTAAGTAAATCCACAGTGAGATGCCACTTCACACTCTCTACAATAGCTGAAATGATTTTTTAAAATGGAAAGTAAAAGTGTTTGGCAAGAGTGTGGAAGAACTGAAACCCTCATTAACTGCTGCTGGGAATGTAAAATAAAGTAGTCACTTTGAAAAACAGTTTTATTGCTCCTTAAAATGTAAACATAGTGTATAAACAAGCATTGCTCCTTAAAAATGTAAACATAGAGTTACTGTATAACCAAGCAATTTCACTTCTAGGCATATGTCTAAGAGAATGAACAAACACATTCACGCAAACATGTGTACATAGATGCCCACAGCAGCATTCTTCACAATAGTCAAATACCAGAAACAAGCCAAATGTCTGTCAACCAATAAATGGGTAAACAATATGTGGTATATTCATAACAGAATAGTATTCAGCCATAAAAATAAACAGTGTACTGATTGATGCTAACATATGCACGACCTGTGAAAACACAGTAAGTAAAAGAAGTTAAACACAAAAGATCACATAATGACAATTTAAAGAAAATGTCAAGAATAAGAAAACTCAGATAGAAAATAGACTGGCCATTGGCAAGGGCTTTAGGAAGCGGGAAGCAGGAAGTATGAGCTTCTTTCACTTGGAGTAATAAAACTGTCCTGGACTTATGTAGTTGTGATGATTGCACAGTTCTACAAATATACTAAAATCCACCTATACTTTAAAAGGGTGAATTTTGTGGTAAGTGTATTATATCTTAAAAATAAAAACAAAACTCTTCAATTAGCAAATTAATTCTTTCACTGACAAAAGCATTAAGGCCCTCAAATGGATGTCTCTCTGTTTTCCACTAGAGATAATAAAAGTTTCAAAATTATCATAAAGTGTCTTACTCTCTCCTGAATTTATCCTTTTAGAGAATACCAAAACATGGTCTTTGTTTCCATGACTTCTCCAACTCTATCTATATGGGCAATCTTTCACTAAATCTAAAGCAACTCACTCCACAACTACTAAAAGATATAAACCCAGCCGGGTGTGGTGGCTCACACCTGTAATCCCAGCACTTTGAGAGGCTGAGGTGGGTGGATCACAAGGTCAGGAGATCGAGGCCATCCTGGCTGACATGGTGAAAACCTGTCTCTACTAAAAATACAAAAAAATTAGCCAGGCGTGGTGCCTTGTGCCTGTACTCCCAGCTGCTTGGGAGACTGAGGCAGGAGAATTACTTGAACCCAGGAGACAGAGATTGCAGTGAGCCAAGATCACCACTGTACTCCAGCCTCGGCAACAGAGTGAGACTCCATCTAAAAATTAAAATAATTAAAAAAAAATGAACTCAAGCCTCTGTCTCCACTGTGCCCCATTTTTTCAAACTTTCAAAGGGTTAGTAGGAATTTACACTGCTAAAATAAACTACCAGTTACAATCTTAATAGCTATTCTTCATTCAATTCCTAATAATTTTAATGTTCCCAAAATGAGATATATATTTCAGCCTGAACCTATATTGTTATTACAAAATATTAGGGAGGCTGGGATGAAAAGGTAAAAATAAAAGCAAAGCACAATAACTGACTTAGCTTTCCTGAGGTGCTAGTCAATTCCTTGTCAGTGACGTGATGTACACTATTCACTGATTCACCAGCCTAAGGCATTGCTGGGGAAGGGGCGGCGGGGGCAACTATCAAAGGGTTAATTAGGACATCATGCTTCTTATATCTCAGGGAGAATAATACTTTAAGATATAAACAGCCTCTTCTAGAATATGGCATCCAAAATCAATTTTAGATCTTTTAGAGATTTGTGATTATGGTAACTGTTGTGTACAAGTTTTCTCTGAGGTTAGCTTTGTCTTCAAAGTGTCAGTTCTGCATGAGTTTTACTTCTCTGGAAAGTGAAAGCTAAATTATGCGAGTACAGTCTACTCACACAACCTCCAACCTCTTTAGATAAAGGCAGATGGCATTTTAAAAATTCAATGTGTTTTGAATTATAAAATCACAATTCTTTGCCTTGTAGTGTGTAAAATTTCTTTCTCGGGTAGAAGGTTTCCATAGCACTCTCCCTCTGCTGTACTTTTATATGCTTCCTAAGACAAGTGTTGAAAGCTAAACAGGAAGACATAGGTTTAACATAATTTCTCCTCAAAACTTTCCTTTCTTCATCTGAATATGTGAAGTCGTTTCTAATCTTTGTTACTCTGATGAATGCACTAACGTTTCTTCCCATCACCTACTTGCGTCCTAGAAAGGGACCTAATTTAGTTTCTCCTGAAGTCACCAGTCATATCCTCAGCTATGGCTGAGAAATCAGAAAACAGGAACAGAGTCTGAGTCACTGAGTGTCATTTCTTAGCTCCATCCAGTTAATATCTTTCCTTCCGCTCCAGGAATAATCGTGGAGATATTATTCACCAGGTCTTTCGTATTCATATGACTTTATGGCCCTCTGTGCCTTCCTTTCCACTAATAAAGCTATTCTGAATTACATGTGATCATGATAATTCCATGTGGGAACTTGTACCAGAGTATCTCTACAATTCATTAGTTGTTTCTAAAAAGGAATTTACCTGGTAAATCCTAGTGCCCCAGCCTTACCTCACTGCCAAACCCATGTCAAAAACAGCCACCAGCTGACTTTGAAGAGAGACACAAACAACAGGAGAAACCACTTAAACGGGCAGAAGGCTATGGTTCTTTCTCATGATATTCCAAACGCTCTCTACTGTGGCCCCATAGGCTTGCTGTGGATCCAGTGTAATCTCTAATCTTCACATCGATTGTGAAAAACAAAGACGTGGGATTGATGTAAGAAACGTGTGCTCCCTTCAGGGGTCTACAAGCACCACAGGGTGCACAGCATGCTGGAGAATTTCATTTATTAAGCAGAGTTCTACTTTTTCAGAGACATTATTACAGTCCTCAACGGCTCTGTCATCGGCCACGTGCAGCTCTTTAAGCCTTAGCCTTTCTGTTGGCAGCAGGTGTGGAATCCTTTGGTGATGATTTTGTAATGATCACAGACACATAAATCAAGGGTTAGCCTGCTACGTGTAGGTATGGTGTTCAGTGTCTATAGAACAAGACATTAGTGACTTTTTAATACGCATGTGTGCTGAACGACTTTTTAACCACTTTTAACTGATAAGGTAAAGGGAATAATCAAGGAAATATGAAATCCTATATTTGCCCTGAAGAAATTTCTCTCTTACAGAAACACAGAAGTCTGGAGGTAGAAGAAACATAAAAATGTTAAAGGCCTTCTTGTGGATTATATAAAACTTAAGTAGGAAAAATAGCACTATATCCTAAGTTCTCTGAAGCGCAATTAAGTTTTCTTATCTCTAGCTAAGGAAGAAAGACCAATAAAAGCACCACACAATTACTAAATATATGAATTGCTATTCTACTTTTTTCATTATCTGAAAAAATATCTCTGCCTAGTAGGAATACTAAGAAAAAGTAAATGCAAAGATATAAAGTGTAGCACTCTGTCAGATTTTTTTTCATTTATCGAATAAAAATACATTGAATTCCTACTAGGTGCCTAGTTCTCTAACTGGCATTGGGATAGCCTCTGTAACTAAGGTATTGGTTCTATCATTAAACAAATAACTATTAGCTCAGTGGAAAAATGAATTCATACCATAATGTAATGCACGCACTGTAGAAGCATCCTCAACAGAACAAATGAAGCTTTTCCATGTGGTTTACATATATCACTTAAAACAATGGGTGCATGAATTTTTATGTTGGTATTTTTTTTCTTTTTGTATTTGGAGAATACAAAAATATGGTCTTTGTTTTCATGACTTCTCCAACTCTATCTATATGGGCGATCTTCCACTAAATCTCAAGCAACTCATTCCAGTGTCCCCGAAACTACATTCACTTTTAACCAATTTATGATTCTGATGCTGGCTATAGTGTAATTTTTCTTTGCTAGCTTCGTTGTTCCTTATAATTTCTTTATATATTTTTATCATGTGTGCTTTCTTGTTCTACATCCTGCTCTTTATCCCTCCCTTCTCCAGTTCTAATTTTTTTAAATGTCTCTGTTAAAAATGTACTCCTTTTGGTTCACATGTTTCCCTTTGATATGTCCTATTTATTATTTTTGATGGCTCTATTATACTGTGTGCTATGTAAAATATAAAAGGGATTAAGTATTAAGATAACTTATTGGATTTAGGTGTATCTGCAACAAACAGTAAGAATAAAGGCTGAATTACTGAGCTGAGTATGTCTTTTACTTCTTTAGGTTCAATTAGGATATCATAGGCTGGGCACTGTATTTTCAGCTCTTCAGTAGCCACTTTGCTTCTCAACATACAAGATGTCCAGGTGCAAAAATACCTAAAAGTTCTTTACAAATTTTTCTCGTTTACTTTCTACTCTTAGTAAGCTCAAAATCATTAAGGGAACTGAATGAAATGTTAGTTCAGTTCATTTCTTTCTGAAAGCAAGAAGAAAATCTAATAAGGAGTTCTAAAACGAATTCTATTAAACTTTCAGTACAAAAAAACATCTGTTGAAAAATATTCTGGGACATATCAGAGTTTTTGACAGATATAATCACATTTAACAAACTACTGAAGCTCATGGACATATACAGAAAACGAAATGAAGCACTGATTGAGAAAATAAAGCTATACTTTCCGTGCTGGCAGTAAATGGTAACTAATCAAAGATACTAGTATTAAATTTTACTTGGTGAACATTTTCTTCTTTTTATAGAAATAACATGATAAATTTAATATGAGATATTTTTCTTCTTTCACAAAAAAGCTATGCTTTCTAATTTTATGACAAAACTTGGTAAAAGCTGTTCTTTTTGTTAACTGCATCTCTTTGAGATTTAAGGTTTCTGTATTTTATATAAACACAAGAATGGAAATACTTTTGTAGAACACAATATTCTAAATACTCTTTATGAGTTTATGTATTTTTGCCGGTATTTTCATGGGCAATGCAATTATAAAAATGACTGTTTTCCTGTTCGTGCAAAGAATACAAGTTTGTTCTTAGGTTCATGATAAAAATTGATTACTAAACATTTTTGTCAATATGTGAGGTCATATTATCTGTAAGCATGATTTTTCACATAAACACAATTCTAGCAAGGGTACATTAAGAAAATGATTTTTAAATGTAATTTCTGAAAGCAATTTTCTAGTAACAGAAGTATTAAGTGCCGGGAGGAAAATGACTCAAATGGGCATCTTGAAATATTACCTTAAGGTGCCAATTCTGGTTCATTACTTCAAAAGCATCAGATGTGCTTGAAACGTATTTTCCCAAATTCTTTAATATACTTGAAATTACTCTAAGCATTAAAATACGTTATTAACACTTAGAGTGTTCTGAATCCCTCCACTTATCACATTTTACTTTTTTTCTTGCTACATATTTCTAGAGAGTAGACAGAATATTATAAACTGGAAGATTTCTGAAACCAATGCTTTACATCACTAAAATATTTTAAATAGTCTGCCTAGAATGCATATTTTTATTGACATTGTGTCTGCGTTATATCTTTCTTAACATCTTACATATATATTCTTGTACTTTTTATTAAAAGTTGTTTGTTCCAGAAACCCTAAATTTTTAAAATGTATGGCTATTAAGCAAATAGTTGAGAATTGGAATAATCACGGATGTAAATATAAGCTTTTTCTTAAAAGTATGTATTACGTATTTTTCTAAAATCTATCTGTATAAATGAAGAAATTTTGGATAAATTAATATGTGTTACATAAACTCAAGAGTTTGTTATAGTTTGTGTACATTGCAATAGCAGTTAACAGAGAATTAAAATGCTTTCTTAAAAGACGTAGATTTTTGGCATTTGAGAATTGTGTTAGCACAGGGTGTTGCTTTTTCAAATGCAAATAAAACAAATTTTAAATTCATACGTAATTACACTACTAAAAATAAAAACTCATGCAATTTATTTTATTAACATCTGCAAATTTTACATAAGTGATAAAATTTAGAAATGGTTGCCATTCTTTCATTCAAGATAGATTATTAGACTGACATATTAAAGGTACTCTTAAACTTGACAGGGAAGCAATGGCAATACAGACATTCACTGCTAGTGTTGCTATCAGCAAAGGGATGAAATACTACAAAACCGTATTTTAGATGTGTTGCATTTTTGTAAAATAAGTTAATATATGTCAATATTGTTTTCATTTATTTCTCCAAATTCAAACTGAATAGTTATGTCATTGGGTACCTCAGTAACACTGGAATTTCATCATGATGAGGCTTTGTGTGTGAAGTCATGCATGTCACACGTAAGTATCACAAAGCTCTGTTACTTTTTATCTGGGTCTCAGATAAACTACTTACTCTCTTTGGGTATACATGTCCTTTCTATAAAGAATAAATGACTATTATTCAGAAGTGTTTTGAATGTTAGTTGAGATATTATATGCAAAGTGTCAAAAGTTGTGACTCACACATTATAAACACTAAGTAAGCAGCAGTTATGTGAATTATAAGAGAACGGGGAGGAGGGCTAAAAGCAGTATTTTAATAGGTTGATTCAATATATTATTTATTGCTTTTTCAATTCTATTAGGTCATTAATTTTGTTAGTCTCTAAGATGAATGTGAAAGGGGTGAAACATATTCACTCATTCAAGCATTTTAAACTCTCAGTTGTGTGCTAAACTCTATAGGAAATAAAACATATTTCTGTCTCTAAGAATACTGCCTTCTCATAAGGAAGCAGTCAAGTAGTTGAGAATCCAACAATAACATCTCAAAAATAGTGAGTGGTAATTTGTGTGGTATTTTCAGGAGATACAATAGGAGCTCGGAGAAAGAATTTTGAGTATACTCCAAGAATTCAGAAACACTTACTGAGCTAGGACATAGAGAATGAGTGAAATCTAAGCAGGTAGAATGGAAAATGAAGTTATTCTGAAAGGAAATTGCAGGAAAGAAAGGTTATATGGACTTCGAAAGCAGATTGGAGCTAGGTGTGCCTTCTGTCTTATTCATTTAATAGCTGCAATAGCTGGAGTATTGCTTAAAATCGAGCTTTATTAAAATGGCATGTGGATAATAACACTGTGTAACAGTATCCAGTGGTGTTTCCACTACAGGGCAAGGATTCAGAAACACTGAGAACACAGAAGCAAACAACTTGGCCACAGCAGAAACTGATATAATGAAAGGTATATCGCTGAGGGCTAAGGTGGCCCCTTGTCCTGCTTACTGGTATAAGACTCAATGAGCCCATGGTTTATTTTCTGTTACTCTGAGGATGTCTTTGTCACTCTATAGGTTGCAATTAATAATGAATATAGGGAGAGCCTCGGTGTGGAACTGTAAAGAGAGGGACGGCAGGTCAGGGGTGGGGGTATTCTGTTCCTTTTCATTTGTATCTTTATTAAAAAATCTTTTACATTGCTTGGGTTGTTGATTTGCTAGGAAATCCAGGAGAAAGCAATTTAAGCTAAATCTCAGCCATTATGGCCTGGTTTAGCTAATTATCACGTCAGCAAAAGGCAAGAGAGAGTTCTTGTTTTATGTGGGGAACTTAGAAAAATAAAGATGAGAACTAATGCACGCACGTGCACACACACAGACACACACACACACACATATACACATACTATACTACACTCAAACAAAATCTTCCAGGCTACCTAAATTGAGTCAGAATAAGCAAAAACTGTGCAACACTGAAACAGTGGGAAAGTATTTTGTGTCTCTTTGGTTGACTGGGGAAGGAGACATATTGGAACCTGCCTGAGCTGCCAGCCGCATGACCCCAAGAGGTGGCAGCTGCAAAAGAAATACATGAGAAGTTCACCATAGCTAGCGCCCCTTCCCACTCCAACACAACAAAAACAAGGTACGACCCAATTCAAAGAGGAGAGAGCATGCAGCAGCAAGTCTCTGATAAGAAAGTGCTGATAACAAAGTGCTCTCAAGGCAAGTTGCCGGCCTTACCTGTGTTACTTGAGCCTGAAGCCACCGAATGACTTCCTTCCACAGCACTCCAGAGTGCTCTGGCTTCCTGGTCTTCCGGGTCTCAGGTCGAGGGACTAATTGTAGAAGGAAAACAGCTGAGTCAGTGAATAGCCCCAGTCACATTCTACACAATGAACGTGTGCCTAACTACCCAATGAAATTAGTGAAACAGTCCTTATCTGTGCAGCTTCATTTGTTTTTCAATCTTACAAAACTTATTTATAAAAATCAAAGAAATTAATGCAATAGCTTACTGAATTATTATAAAGTGACGATCCTTGTTACCACTGGCCAGGTCAAAGAGCAAAACTTCGCTCTTCCATGTGTTTCATTCCAATCACAAATTCCTGTCTTTCTCCAAAAGTAAACACCATTCTATTCCTTTGTTTCTTAGTAGTATCACCTAAGTGTGGGCACACAGAAAACAAAACTTTGTCTTACTCATTTAAAAAAGTTGACATACATGTTAAACTGCTTTCATTCATAGATTTTCCATCTGACCATTTCTTTTTCTTACAACTTTGCTGTTGAAGAACCTGAGAGGTTCTGTATCCTGCCACTCAGTCAGTTGCACAATCTCGGAGTACCCTGGTATGTTTCTGTGTCTACTGAATTTCCTACGATTTGTCAACTGGATTCAGAGGCTAGATCATATGATCAGAGGCTCCATCAAATCAAACTTAGGTTCTATCCCTTTGGCAGGAGCATAAATGGCATTTTCTTCTATCAAGAGATTTGTAACATCTGGTTTTCCCATTTTTTGTGAGTTATAAGTTGTCATTGCGTAGTGCCTAGATTCATTAATTCACTGGAGATGATTGCAAAATGATCATATTCTAAATTTTTAAATTTATTTTTCATACTGAGTTAAAAATTTTAAAAATACAACAGATTTTTATTGAATTTATGCAAATAACCATATTACTATAAATTATAAATATAGTTTTCAGATTCTGGAGAAATTAGAAATATAAAAATTTCAGGTTTTGCTCACAAAATATACCAGATTTGTTGTAAACTATAAATAGCTCAAAAGAAAAACAAAGCTCTCATGACTCTGAAAGACAAAACTTTAAAAAAAAAAAAAAACAGTGAGTGTTTCAAACAAAATAAATAAAAAATGTCATTTTAGTCCTTTATTAGTTTAGTCCCACATAATTAATTCTTGTTTTGCTTGATGTTGGGCTAGCAATTCCCATGAATGCTAGATGTTTTTATTTATTCCAATGGTATTATCTCTAAAGCTATCAGAAACCTGTATAAGAGTACTTGTTAGAGTCTTTTCCACAAATTTCCTTAAAGAAGCAAATTTTATAGTGTAGCTGATTATAAACCACTTTTTGAGAAGAATCGCAGTAAAACAATAATTTGTGGAAGACAAATGTGTTAGAATAACTATGGCTAATGACATTTGACAAGGACATTTGGTTATTTCTATGGCACGCAATAATTTAACATAATAATCATAATTGTTATTGATAACATACTAAAATATATCAGAATTTTATGAATCTCATATAATTTTAGAATATATATTAATAATACATTTACACAAATGTAATGCAAAGAAAATTAAACACTATTTCATATTTGAAAATGCTTCCTGTATGATTTTAACATACTAAATAAACAATACAGCTCAGCTGAACTTCCAGGGGGTCTAATATACACAAAGTTAGTCTGAGGTTAAAAAAACTGAATTTAGAATTTGAAATGTAGATTTAGCAAAGTTTGTCAAATATCAAATGTTTAAAACACTTGCTCAAAATAGGATCACAGATCATTATAAAAGAATAGTCTTTCATTTAACCAAGTAATAATGTAAATGTTTTAAAAAGCTAAATGTTTTACTCTTTGACTGAGAGGATACTGAGTTTCCCAATTATAAACCTAACAAAGACACCATAAGGCAAACAGAGATCTGTCTCTCTCTCTCTCTCTCCTCTTTTTTTTCTTTCAGTGTACTCAGAAGTTGAACAAAAATGTTTTACTATCTCTTATTAATACTACACAAAAATATTGTCCAAAAAAGAAATCCAAATTCTAACTTGTGTTAGTGTATAATTAATGTTCAAGCTAATTTTAGTGAAACCTTATAAGCAAATCTCTCTAATCGGTTTTAACAAGATTTTTATAAACCTTTTATAACCTCTTACAATTTTTCTCATTTTCTCCAACTTTGTATATTCATTTAGTTTTATCGATTTTTAAATTTCTTTAATATAAACCAACTTTTAAAAGCTAAAATAGGGAAAAATCACTTTCCCTGTGACAAAAACCACATTTTCATGCCTTTTTATAACTTTTCTTTTTAACCAAAAGTCTTTTCTACTTTCTTTTTATACTTTGCAAATGGAATTGTTTCTCTTATATCTAATAGTTTAAATTACATATATTAATTAAATGTTTCTCTTTTTTTTTGATTGCCCTTTTTTTTTTAAATTATACTTTAAGTTCAGTATATGTGCAGAACGTGCAGATTTGTTACGTAGCTATACATGTGCCATGGTGGTTTGCGGCATCCATCCCCCCATCATCTACATTAGGTATTTCTCCTAATGCTATCTCTCTCCAAACCCCCACCCCTTGCTATCCCTTCATTCTACTTCTTGTTTTTTGTATTAGAGTTCATATTGGAAAGACAAAAAAATGAGTGATTCCTGATTTTATTTACCAGTTTTTGTTGTAATTAATAGGTTTATTGTTCATTACAGTAACTTTCCAAAAATCAACAGTAAGTTTTAACATTATTCTCAACTCATAAATATATTTCTTGGGTTTTATTCACTGCTTATATCATTCTTACTGTAGCTCAGATTATCTCATTTCAGCCCATAACAGCTTCTTCAAGTAGGTTTTGGGTACTTTTATTATAAAATATTTTTATTTTATAATTTTCTTGCTGTATTTTGTACAAAGATGTTCTAAGTTTCTCTTATGCTGGTCTAAACCTGGAATCGGCCATTCATTTAAGAAACCCCAGATGCCCTGAATTGTAAGGCAAGACAATAATTTGAAAACAAGAATGCTCATCACTCCTGGATTAGTCAGGCTGCTTCTTTCAAAAGAGATAGGAAATATGCATTTATAATTTTTAAGACAAAAAACTTCAGGTATTCATACGGTATTTTACATTCAAATCAGGTCTAAGGGTTTTGTTGCTAATCTCTTCGCTGTTGCATCTGTATCTCATTTCTTCCACACTGAGAGAATCTTAATTCTCCATGACCCAGAGGATGATAGAATTAGAATATCTCATAATAATTAATTTGCATTTTAGCACTTTACACAAACAGCAGTCTCAAGATACAGCATTACCAATATAAATTTAATTACCAAAACTCATTTTTACATATGCTCCTCCCATTCTCTCCACGTTGTTTATAGCTGTACTACGTTTCCATTGCCATGTATATTTACTTCTACAAGCAATCATACATGTCATGTTTACTATCATCCTTGTGTCAATGTCCTTTTAGTCATTTTAATTATGTAAATATTATTATCCAATTGAGTTACATTTCTGCATAGTGATAATAGTTTGTTTCCAAGTTCTATAAATTGAAAGTTATTTTGTGTTTTTTTGAATTTGAAAGTCTTTGGCTCATGTATTCTTTTCTGGAGTATATTAACTGTTAGTTCACTTTTTGCTAATAAAGGAGTTGTTTTAAAACCTAATGTAATTTAATATTCTCTTTTACATCTATTTTTTTTTCTTTTTTCCCTAGATGCTCAAATAATGCTTTTTTATTTAAAGTCAGTAATTTTATAAGAATATGTTTTAATGATGGTAATTCTGGTTCAGTAATCTGTTACACAATGTGTTCCTTAATATGCAGTTTCAGCGTTTCACTATTTTTAAAATTTCAGAATAGTATTTTTTACTTAAATTGTTACGGTTAGTTCTGCTTCCCTGACTTGGTTCTCTGCTTAGTGACTCCTATTTTCTGTATGCTAGATTTTATTAATCTTTTAAAACTCTATTCAAATCATTTTAAGATTTTAATTTTTAAATTTAATTTTAAATAAAAATTTGAATTTCAATTTCATCTACTTAGATGAAAGGAATTATGTTTATAATTTTCTTGCTGTATTTTATACAAAGATGTTCTGTTAAGAAGTCTATTTAGTTCGAGATGCTATCGGTTGTATTTGCTCTTACACTTTCTCTAATTTGATTATTTCTAAATTAATTCATTTCTTATATTTTTAATTGTCTTCTGAGCCATAATGTCATTTCTGAGTTTTCCTTTTCTAATTTATTTTATTATTTTATTTATTATACAAATTTGCTAATGTTTTTTAGTTTTCTGTGAAGTAATAAGTTACATTGTTATCTTTTGGAAGCATGTTGTCTGGAAACCTAGCCCCCTCTGTATGTATGGATGCATTTTTCTTTTTATTTTTTTTTCTTTTCATAATTTTGTATAATCTGGTTTACTTTTGGTTAATCATTTTGATTAAATGTTTGTTTTATTCAGGTTTTGGAAGAAGCTATCATTAAAAAGTTTTTCTAACTTTACAGTGTTATAGTGATACAAATAACTATAAAAACTTCCACCAAGAATTATAAATCATTCTATTATAAAGACACACACACATTATGTTTATTGCAGTACTGTACACAATAGCAAAGACTAGGAACCAACCCAAATGCCCATCAGTGATACAATGGATAAAGAAAATGCAGCATATATACACCGCGGAATACTATGCAGCCATAAAAAAGGATGAGTTCATGTCCTTTGCAGGGACATGGATAAAGCTAGAAACCATCATTCTCAGCAAACTAACACAGGAAAAGAAAAGCAAACACCACGTTTTCACTCATGAGTGGGAGTTAAACAATGAGAACACATGGACAGAGTGAGGGGAACATCACACACCAGGGACTGTGGGGGGTAGGGGGCTAGGGGAGGGACAGCATTAGGAAAAATACCTAATGTAGATGATGGGCTGATGGATGCAGCCAACCACCATGGCATGTGTATACCTAAATAACAAACCTGCATGTTCTGCACATGTACCCCAGAACTTAAAGTACAATAACAATAATAAATAAAAATACTTCTACCTTGAATAATATACCAGTAATACAAATCTTCAGGTGATTATTATAGGTATTAAGGATGTCAGATTTTTCTTACTATACATTCTTTACATTGTTTGGCTAATTCTTCATTCAGTGGGGGGTTAAATCATGCATCTCAGTATGGCAACAAATTGTAGACAGCATGAAACTATTTTAGCCTAAAATTGTTAATCCTGGGAAATATGTGGAAGAAGTAAGAAAAAATTATTCTCCTCATAGCAAGTTCATACAGGGAAAGCCTCTCATATTATCCTCATCTTGTCTCTCTGCCTCTTACTTTGTATTAAACTATACAATCACCTCCAATAAACTGCTGTTCTCAACAAAAGCCTCTACCATAAACAACAAGGAATGTATACAGTATGTATTTAATTACACAGATCAGACAGAAGGACTACTCTGTGTCTCCTTCCCATGTGGAGACTATATTCCCCTCGTATATACCAATACCATTATCTTTCCTGAGCATCCATACTCACCACCTTCTCAACACACACACACACACACACACACACACACACACATACACACAGTCAAATACACACATCTTAGCTATTAAAGCTAGAAGGAATGAGGAACCAGCACTACAAATAGACACACATGCATACACAATTAGTTAGGCAAGGCTATGAAAAAGGATTTTCAAAACGCATCCAGAGATGAGGGTGAATCCTACTTGAATGGAAAGTTTTCTATCTACAATCAAGATTGGGCATTAGGGTTCCATCCTCTGTATGTGACCTATAATGGGAGACACTAGAATGCAAGAAGAGTGATGGTTTTTGAAACCTCTCATTACGGTTGACATACATTCCCATTTTCACTTCTTCATTTGGGTGGCAGCTATTTCTAATATTTCTATCAGTAATCACAAAGGCTTTAAAGGTTCACTTACCTTTATTCAGCCTTGTGCCAGTACCACATCTCATTCTCAAAGCCAACACTTTAAAATCCTGGCTTTTCAGTTCTCAGAACAGAATGCAACAAAGGTGATTCTGGAGAAAATAAGATAAAATGGAAAAACATATGGAGCAACTACCACATGTGCATCAGAACTAGGTATTATGGTGCCTTTGTGAGTCCCGTCTTTACCACAGGTAAAGACGAAACACTAACATGCTATTTTGCATGTCATCAGCAATGATATAGAAAGAAGCTATATTAGTTCATTTTCATGCTGCCAATAAAGACATACCTGAGACTGAGCAATTTACCCAAGAAAAAGGTTTAATAGACTCACAGTTCCACGTGACTGGGAAGCCCTCACAATCGTGGCAGAAGGTGAAAGGCACGTCTCACATGGTGGCAGACAAGAGAATATCTGCAGGGAAACTTTCCTTTATAAAACCATCAGCTCTCATGAGACTTACTCACTATCACTAGAATAGCATGGGAAAGACCTGCCCCCATGATTCAATTCTCTCCCACTGGGTCCTTCCACATGGGAATTATGGGAGCTGCAATTCAAGATGATTTGGGTGTGGTTACAGCCAAACCATATCATTCTGCCCCTGGTCCCTCCAAAATCTTATGTCCTCACATTTCAAAACCAATCATGTCTTCCCAACAGTCCCCCAAAAGTCTTAACTCATTTAAGCATTAACTCAAAGTCCAGAGTCCAAAGTCTCATCTGAGACAAGGCAAGTCCCTTCCACCTATGAGCCTGTAAAAGTAAAAGCAAGTTAGTTCCTTTCTACATACAGCATGGGTACAGGCATTGGGTAAATGTAGCCATTCAAAATGGGAGAAATTGGCCAAAATGAAAGAGCTAAAGGCCCCATGCAAGTCCAAAATCCACCTGGGCAGTCATCTTAAAGCTCCAAAATAGCCCGGGCACGGTGGCTCACACCTGTAATCCCAGCACTTCAGGAGGCTGAGGCAGGTGGATCACGAGGTCAAGAGATCGAGACCATCCTGGCCAACATGGTGAAACCCTGTCTCTACTAAAAATACAAAAAAAATTAGCCAGGCATGGTGGCATGCACCTGTAGTCCCAGCTACCAGGGAGGCTGAGGCAGGAGAATCGCTTGAACCCGGGAGTTGGAGGTTGCAGTGAGCTGATATCGTGCCACTGTACTCCAGCTTGGCACCTGGTGACAGAGCAAGACTCTGTATCAAAAAAAAAAAAAAAAAAAAAAAAGCTCCAAAATTATCCCCTTTGACTCCATGTCTCACATCCAGGTCATGTTGATGCAAGAAGTGAGTTCCTATGGTCTTGGGCAGCTCTGCCTCTACGGATTTTCAGGGTACAGCTGCCCTCCTGGCTGATTTCATGGGTGGGTGTTGAGTGCCTGCAGCTTTTCCAAGTGCTCAGTGCAAACTGTTGGCAGATCAGCCATTCTGGGGTCTGGAGAATGGTGACCCTATTCTTACATCCCCACTAGGCAGCACCCCAGTGGGGACTCTTTGTGGGCCATCAATCCCACATTTCCCTTCTGCAATTCCCTGGCAGAGGTTCTCCATAAGAGCCCTGCCCCTGCAGCAAATTTCTGGGCATCCAGGTGTTCCCATACATCTTCTGAAATCTAGGCAGAGGTTCTCAAACCCCAGTTATTGACATCTGTGCACCTGCAAGCTCAACATCACATGGAAGCTGCCAAAGCTTAGGGCTTCCACCCTCTGAATCCACAGCCCGAGCTCTATGTTAGCCCCTATCAGCCATGGCTGGAGTGGCTGGGATGCAGGGCACCAAGTCCCGAGGCTGCATACAACACTAGGACCCTAGGCCCAGCCCACAAAACCATTTTGTCTTCCTAGGCCTTCAGGCCTGTGATGAAAGGGGCTGTTACGAAGACCTCTGACATCTGGAGACATTTTCCCTATTGTCTTGGGGATTAACATTCAGTTCCTCATTACTTATGCAAAGTTCTATAGCTGGCTTGAATTTCTCTTCAGAAAATGTGATTTTCTTTTCTATTGCATTGTCAAGCTGCAGATTTTCCAAACTTTTATGATCTGCTTTCCTTATAAAGCCTAACACCAGCCAGGCATGGTGGCTCACACCTATAATCCCTGCACTTTGGGAAGCTGAGGTGGGAAGATCACTTGACGTCAGGAGTTCAATACCAGCCTGGTCAACATGGTAAAACCCCATCTCTACTAAAAATACAAAAAATTAGCCAGGCGTGGTGGCAGGTGCCTGTAATTCCAACTACTCTGGAGGCTGAGGCAGGAGAATCTCTTGAACCCAGGAGATGGAGGTTGCAGTGAGCCAAGACTGTGTTACTATATTCCATTCTGGGCAACAGAGTGAGACTCTATTTCAAAAATAAAAAAGAAAGAAAGAAAAGAAGAAAACCCTGAATGTCTTTAAAAGCACCTAAACCAGCTATTGAATGATTTACTGCTTAGAAATTTCTTCTCCAGATAACCTAAATCATCTCCCACAAGCTCAAAGTTCCACAAATCTCTAGGGCAGGGACAAAATGCCACCAGTCTCTTTGTTAAAACATAACAAAGGTCACCTTTTTGCCAGTTTCCAACACGTTCCCTATTTCCATCTGAAAGCACCTCAGCCTGGACTTTATTGTCCATATTGCTATTACCATCTTGAGCAAAACCATTCAACAGGTCTCTAGGAAGTTCCAAATTTTCCCTCATTTTCCTGTCTTCTGAGTCCTACAAACTATTCCAGGCTCTGCTTGTTAAAGAGTTCCAGGTCTGCTGAATGTCTAAGGCTCATGCAAATAGTGGTCCATGGATATATGTGCCTGTAATACCATAAGGTACTGATTTGCATGGTGAAGATACTCAATTATTTGTCACTTCCAGCAGTCTAATGGTATAAAAGGAACAAGGCTGTGTGTTTTCTGGCTCATTCAACCTTGTATGAGTGGAATTAACTAAAGTAACTAGAAAAATATTGGCAGCTGTTTATATAATTTTAATTGACTTCTTATATCACAAGGCCTTTGCAATTTGGTTTGAAGGTCAGATAGTAAAACAAAATGAAAGCTATTTAAGCTGACTCTGTGTTACCATTCTTGACAGGCTCTGAACTCTTAACAAGCCTCTACAGTGTAGCCTATTTTAATTGGCATTAACTGTTTGCTTGCCTATGCATCCTGCAAATAATATAAATTCTACTTAGGGAGCACTTTTGTTTTATTTATTATTGCATCTTAACAGCCTGGTATCATCCTCAATAAGTATAGAATAAAAGAATTAATGTGTTTCTCAGATATATATGGAACTGGTTTGCAGATGGAGAAACCAAAGTCTTCAAAATTCTGTAATAGCATATTTCAATAAGATAGTAAGCAAAAGGCACATAGAATTAGATTGTTGTAATAGGAAGTTTAAGAGATTTTTCAAAAAAGACAAGTAATTCTACAAATAATGTATACAGTATAGAAAGGCAAGGTACCATGAAATGTGTGAATGGGAAAAGACCTTGCAAATAAGGAACCAAAATCAGTGTATCCCTCAATACTACACAGATAGTACACATGAGAAGAGCAAAAAATATGTTTCTAGCTTTTTAATTTAGAAGAATTCATGGAGCCACTTAATATTAAAATGCTGAGAATTTACTGAAGAGATGGACTCTTTGTGAAACATTTATAGCTTGAGTAGATGATACACATTAATCCAAAGATGTCTTCATAATTATTATTATAGAACTGCAGTAGAAGAAACAAAGTGAACTTCAGCAGCTCTAATTATTTTACCAATGAGTTTAAAGCTTTTGAATAATGAGAGCTGTTGAATGATGCAAGGATGGTATTGATTTTTTATTTCCAGAAGTGTTCAAATGTAGTATTTGTCAGATTTATTTATAGAGCGTCTCTATTTCAGAAACTATGTTTTCCTTTATTTTGTATCTGTATGCACTTTATGCAACCCTTGCCTCTGTTTTTCCTTTAATTTTTAGTCCTTTCTTGGTAGTTTAACAGAAGTAAAAATCCTCAGTCCCCACAATTTTTTTGCATTTTCTTTTTAGTGTAATAGAGCACTTCATCAAATTTCAGTATAGGTAAATAAAATATTTAAAAATCATTCAGTGCAATTCTGTAGTGCTCTAGTGATTTTCATACACACAACAAAAATAGCAATAATAAGTCAAAATTTATACAAGGCCAAATGGTTTTAATTATCTTCCAGATATAATTATGCATATACACAGATGGCAAGTAGAACAGCTTAGTTATACAAAAGAAGGTACATGAATAATTGCTATAGCTTGAACAACAAAAGTAAGTTGTTTTACATATAAAATTATAGGATAAAAGATGCAGTGAATTTGAATCTTCTTTAAAAAGAAGAAATCTGATTGATATTGTAGTCTCAATAACACAAAATTTTGATAAACAATAGTGAATAAATAGTAAAGAATAAATAGTAAAGAACACACATAAATAGCTGCTTAGAATTTGAGAGGGATGCAACCGTGTCTCATTGAAGGTCTTCAGGCACAGCTGAAACATTCAGATAAATCATGTTTAGATGATGGAGAAGCTGGCCAACAAACTTCTCTGAACACCCGAAATATATGTAAGCAAGCCATTCAGAAGTGGCTGCTGTGTTTCTAATGAGAAGCAGCCATCAAAACCAATAGTTAAAGCTAAGAATAACATTTGGCATCCATTTTAGCAGGACACAGAGGAACGTAAAATATAATAAGTAATGCTTTATATTAACTTAATGAATATTTTGCTTTATTTTACCACGTTTTCATTTCCATTTAGATTATCACTAAGATGTGAAAATAAAAATAATTTTAGCTTATTATTAGAAAGAATAGGAAAAACTGAGTAAACTACAATGCATTTTATATGCTGACTGTATGCCCTCATTTTTTAAAAAGTTTAAAAATTAAAAAGTTATTTTCCAAACAAAACCTTTTCTTAATAACTTTTTTAAGAGCTAAGTATGTACATTCTACTTCTGATGAGCAGCAATATTCTCCATGGTTTAAAAAAGTTTCAAAGTTTCACATGTGTCTGAATTTGAATTACATGGCTCAAAAAGACTACCTTAACCAAGCTCTATAGAAATATGAATCAAATATAAAAATAATCTTTGTAATTTTATTCAATGTAATATGATATATGCATGTTTACTTAAAGAACAAAATACAAATTTGAAAATAAATATTTAGTGACATTGGTAAAATACTTCTACTTACATCCTTAGACTGTCTGATTCAAAAAATATTAAATCCGAATTCAAACTTTATGATTTTATTTTTATTTTTAAACCTATCCACTATGTGGAAAAAGTTGCCTTCATCATTCACAGTGTGAAGAGAGATTCCTAATTATGTCATCTCACTTATGCAGAGTACTGAACGCCTTACAGTTTTGATGATTTTTGGAATTAAATAAATAAGTACATTTATTGGTATACCTACTTGTAATTCCTGGGTCAATTGTTCTAAATGAGTACTTTGCCAACTTGGAACATGAGACTATGGTATAGAAAATAGAGAAGCCATTTTTCATTTATTTTAATTGATAATTAATGATTATATCTTCTTTATAACAGGTGACATGTATGCAAAAAAAATTTTAATATGTTATGTCAAAGAGCGTAGTGACCTTTCATTTAAATAATTATTTTATTGAAGCAAAAGCATATAACACGAATTCTACCTTGTTAACAAAATTTTAAGTATACAATACATTATTACTATAGGTATCGTATTGCACAGCAAATCTCCATAGCTTATTCATCTTGCTTAACTAAAACTTTATGTTTCTCAGTTAGTAACTTCCAAATTCCCTCTCCCACATCCCCTGGCAATCATCATTCCAGTCTTTAATTCTATGAATTTGAGTATTTTAGATGCTTATATAAGGGGACTCATGCAGAATTTGTCTTTCTGTAACTGGTTTAATATCATTTAGCATACTGTCCTCCAGGTTCATCCACGTTGTTCCGTATTGCAGGATTTTCTTCTTTTGTGATGCTGAATAGTACTCCTTTGTGTATACATGCCAAATTGTATTTACCCATTCATGAATAAATAAAGCTGACAGACACTTAAGTTCATTTTACATCCTGTTTATTGTGAATAGTTTTGCAATTAAAATAGGAGTGCTAATATCTCTTTGATGCTCAGTGCCACTAATCATCAGGAAAATGCAAACAAAAATCACCTATAAGGATGGCTATTATCAAAAAGAAAAAACGCAAGTGTTAATGAGGATTTAGAGAAATTGGAACCCTTGCAAACTGTTGGTGGGAATCCAAAGTAGTGCAGCAACAATGAAAAACAAGGAGGTTTCCAAAAAAAAAGAAAAGAAAACTATCATGTGATCCAGGAGTCCCACTTCTGGGTATTTATCAGAGAATTGAAATCAGGACCTCAAAGAAGTATCAGCACTCCTATAATGACTTCCACATTAACTCAGCATAGTTTTCTTGAGCAACCTCACATTCCCTCTGCCATTTTCCCAAATCTGTTGCTTTTTCAGTTATTCCAGGTTGGAAATTTTTTTTTTTTTTTTTTTCTAAAAAAGGGCAGTCAACATTTTAGGATTTGCAGGCTGTACAGCTTCTGTTTTACTAAGATTTGCCAATTATTTGTAAAAGTAATTTAAAAGGTGAGCCATTGTAAACGTCATTTGTCACAAAAGTTCATTCTATTCACATAACTCATGAAAGTCAGTACAGTTTCATTATAGAATTGTTCCATCAGTGATACAAAAACACTTTCATGTTGTCAACAAAATAATTGTTGAAGAGACAGCATACCTATCTATTCACTAATGTGTACACCTGAAAATCATTAAGAAATGAAGGAAATATAACAAAGTCTCACTGAACTGATTTTTAATATGGTTTGGTTCTTAGGTTCTTATGCTTTACAATTGCAGTTACTATATTGCACACTCCAATAATTGTTTATTATTTTATTCAAAACACACTATGCACACAAATACTGATTATACAGTTCTAGCAAATATATATACAATTTCCATTAAATGAAATATACTTAGAATGAATCCCCTCAGATTTCTTTTGGTGATTTTATATATATATATATATATATATATATATATATATATATATATATATTTTATATGGTGAAATTGAAATAAGGCAAAGAACCTATTCTATTGGATGTGACCAGAGAATTATTTTTATATTCTATTTGAGTAAAATATAATAAAATCATATGACCAGATCAAAAAAAATTTTTTTTTTTTTTTTTTTAGGTTTAATGTCATCCTTAGTTTGGGAGGTAGAGAGAGTAGAGACGGTTCTGAGTATTGTTAGGGCATATCCTTGTAAACACATTTCCTCTGCTAATAACTACCTGTTGAGGTATCCTCATCCTGAGCAATATGTTCTTTCAGATAAATTCATTAGTTATTTCTCATACAGTATTAAGTTATATTATGTGCAAAGATTTGTGTTAACCAACATAGAATATCAGGTATGTCTTCCGTTACAAATAACTGTAAGTGTAGTGAAGAATGTAACTCAAATCTAAGCGGGAACTAAGGAGGTGTGTAGGCAAATCCATGTGTTCTAGACAGAGGAACAATGTGAATGATGACACGGCATCATCAACAAATATTTAGTGAGAGTGTTTTGTGAGCAAGAAGTTTTCTAAGAACTGTGATCTGGTAGAGAGTAACAGAATAAATCATTGCATTCACAAAGTTTCCATTCTTGCAGAAGGAGACAAACAATAAACAAATAAGCAAGATTATCTGTAATATGAGAAGCCACATCGCACAGTGGACAAAAGCATAGATGCTTGAGACAAATTGCAAGGGCTTGAATCTCAGCCCTACCACTCCATAACTCTGTATTCTTGGGCTAATTCTTAACATTAGCTTGCCTGAAGTATCTCATGGGCAAAATGGAGATAATAAAACTATCTGTTGATGCTGTTATGAGAACTGAATGAGTTCATACAGATAAAATACTTAGAATGGTGTATGGAACATAGCATCATAGAAACACTTGCTTTTATTTTCAAGAGCTATGAGGCGAATAAGCAGTTTAAGGAAAACAGGGAAGAGTGTGTGTACTGGTGATTTGATAGAGGATCATCAGGGAAGACCACTCTAATTAGGTGACACTTGAGCAGAGGTCTAAAAAAGAGTGATGAATCACAGCATGCCGATAGCTGGGAGAAGATTGTTCAGGCAGCAGGGACAGCAAGTGCGAAGGTTTACAGAACATTCTAAGAAGTTTAGCTTTTACTGTCATTCACATGAAAAGACACTGTGACAACAAATGACATGTTTTGACTTACATTTTAAACAGATTGCACTAACTGCTCTATGGATAATAGACTCTCAAGGTTGAAAGGAGGAAGGTCTGTTAGGAGGCTATTGCAGTGGTCTGGAAGAGAGGGATGATAGCTTGGACCAGGGTGGGGCCAGTGATCATATAAAAAATAAATAGAGGCCGGGCACAGTGGCTCATGCCTGTAATCCCACCGCTTTGGGAGGCCAAGGCGGGTGGATCACCTGAGGTCATGAGTCCAAGATCAGCCTGGCCAACATGGTGAAACCCTGTCTCTACTAAAATACAGAAATTATATGGGTACAGTGGCGTGTGCCTGTAATCCCAACTACTAGGGAGGCTGAGGCAGGAGAATCACTTGAACCCAGGACGTTGCAGTGAGCAGAGATGGCACCACTGCACTCCATCCTGGGTGACAGAGCCAGACTCTGCCTCAAAAAAAAAAAATTGAACTTTAAAATTTTAGGTATATTTAGGTAGTTTTTAGGTAGATTTAAATTTTCATTTTTGGACAGGTCTGTGTTTAAAAAGAGAAAAGTCAAGATGCTACCTAGGTGCTTATCCTGAGAAACTTGAGAAACTGTAAAAATACAACTTTCTTTCATTAAGAAAGATAATGAAACACCTATCTTAATGAAGATAAGGTTTCAAATAAGGTTTTTTTCTGGATAGGGTTTTGGGACCTCAAGAATATAAAAGTTGCAAATGAACAAAATGCTTAGTTTAGCAAAATATATGAATTGAAAAAGGAAAGCAAAAGATATAACCTTCATGTGTGGAAGTTTTTGAGGTGAAGCCAAGTATTTTCATTTGTAGAAGTCTTCAGATAGTTTTTTCCTGCTTGCTTAGTTGTTTTCCTTCTTTCTAAGGAAGAGGACCTCCGTTAACTTTTTTTTCAACACTTTGTAAGTCAGATGCATTTACCTAATTGTAAAAGCAAGTATGACGTTCCATATGAAGGAAAACTTACCTGAATAAAACCAAAGCTATTTTTAAAAGATAGGCTTTATAGGAACCCTCTCTGGTTTTTTTCTCTGTACTCCTTTAGAGAGACTACATGAAACACAGTGAAACAGCCTCTCTGTTGCCACTTGTATCTTTTTTCCATATTGAACATCTACTTCTGATGTTTTAGAATATCACAGATAGCACCGTAAAAATGTGTAAAGTATGTTGACTCACATTCTCTATAAACTCTCTGCTCAGAAACATGTTATTCTTGAGTTTCAAGATTTTTATTTTCACTTAACCATTCATTAACATAATTTCAAAACATTTCTGTGGAACTTCTTTTTATTGTAACATAGAAAATCAAGTTTCCTTGTGACTTTCTTCCTAGAAATACCTCTGAAAGCTATTGCTGAAAAACAGACTTTAAAAAGTTCTATGTTTAAAAGTTTAATATTAATCTCTAAAAGATCAAGATAATTTGGTCAAATATGATTTGTCACCAAATAAGAGGACAGATATTATACTTTGTTGCAGTATTTTTAGAAAACGTGTATTTTGTTATATATTTTAGAGCAAAAACAACCTGAGGAACACAGGCAAAATTCTTTATAAAAATAGTACTATTAATACAAAAGTAATGTAAACGTTATTACAACGTTTCACACTGTTAGCACCATTTCACAAATTTATATTCCTGTGGAGTAAAATGAAATCCTAAATGATGAAGTGCATTGTTTTGTGACAGAAATGTAGATTTTGGATAGATTTTAGAAACTGAAATTTACAATTACCATACTGCTACATATTTTCATGTAACTAGTTACATGAACCATTCTACATATTTCATTAAACTATTTAGAAAATTGATGATTAACCTGATTAGCTAAAATACAGGCCAGAGGTATGTATAATGCTATTACATATCAAATATAGTGGTTCCATGTTTATTTACATAAATAAAATGTTTTCAATTTGGACACAGTCTTAATAACCAGTCAGTTAGATGGTTAACTAGATTCAAGCCCCTCCCAATCACTATGAGAGGCCAGAACAAAAAGCTCTCTGATTAGGAATAATCAGAACAGGTTTGCAACATTATGCAATCTGTAAACACAGCCATTCCTGAGACAATACAGAAATGGTATATGATATTAGAAAGGAAAGCATATTAATAATTTACAAAAATTATACATAGAATGGATAATGACTACTGCAGATTCAGCTATTTATAAGTAATCCCAAACGATCAGAACATGTAAAACTTGATTTATTTGTTGTTTGGTGAACTAAATTCAAATCACAGCAAAGAAATTTCAGTGTGTAATTTACTGAAACAATACCAACAAACAGATTGACAGTGATACTTAAAAAGTGGGATTTGAAACACTGAACACAGATTATACCAAGAGGTTGTTTTACATTGGGGAAAAAAGTCTGTAGTTAAGAGAATAAATTCAGAAGTTAAACCAACCAACTACCTTCATGATGTCGACACCTCATTTTTCTTTGTTGTGAAGAAAGAAGAGCAATCCTGTTTCCTAGAGTTTTTGTAAGAATTAAACATGGCAGATGTAAAACATTCTCAACAGGTGCTGACAATTAGTAATTGCTACTGTTTTGTACTTTTCCTTACTGACCAATGAATGCAATGGGGTGCTGAATCACAAAGTTAGTCAAATTACTTTTCATTTTAAATATATATGTGTGCCTCAAGTTTGTTTTTCTCAATTTTTTTATTCTTTTTACTTTAAGCTTATAATTTACTATTATGTTTCTCCATTTCCTATTGCCAAACAAGACTATAAATCACATACAAATTCACACATAAATCAATTTCACAAAACTTACACATAAAATAATGTCTTAAAAATTTTCAAGGCATGAGATATATATTTGGAGAATGAGACAAAGTAAGGAAGAGGATCTCTTTTTAACTTCAAGTATGTGTGAGAACTAAAGATATCAAACAGTAAAAATTCAATAAGGAATGGTCAAAACAATATTTTATTTTCAAAATTTAATCCACACCTTTAGTTGACATCAACTATAAGTTAGCATACTTCTTATGCTAAATTATAATCTAATATATGACAAAATTGATTTACAAATGCAAAATGAGATTTAATTAAAAGAATTTGTTAGCTTCGCCAAATTACCGTATCAATTTTATCCTCATGCTTGAGATTTGATTGCACTGAATACCAGGGATGTAGTCCCAGAATTTTAAGTATAATTTCATATGATAAAATAAATAATCAAAAAGCCTATTTAAATAACTCCTTGCTATCCTCGACATTAGCACTGGAGATTGCTGTATTAATAGAATGTTTGCATTGTGCTAATATTTAGAGAGAAACTACGCTGTGTGAAGCACTGTGCTCTAAGAGATATTGTCCCTACACTCACTGAAATACAGCCTACAGCAAGAATTGTGTACTGAATAAAGCTTGTCCAACCCTCAGTCCATGCACCGCATGTAGTCTTGGATGGGTTTGAATGCAGCCCAACACATCTTCCTAAACTTCCTTAAAACATTATAATTTTTTTTAGCTCATCAGCTATTATCAGTGTTAGTGTATTTTATGTGTGACCCAAGACAATTTTTCTTTTTCCAGTGTGGCCCAGGGAAGCCAAACGATTGGACATCCCTCTACTAAATAATCACACAAATGTGAAAATAAATGCGTAGGATTCCATCCACTATGGTTCATGAAAGAAAGTGTGGCAAAGACTTAGGATGAGTTTTCCAGAATGACCTCTATAAGGAAACAACTTTAAACTTAAGACCTAAAGACTGAGTAAGATTTAGTCAAATGAAGGTATTCCAGGCAGAAGGAATAGCAAGCATGATGCTTGGAGTGGCTGCTGCAGATGGAAGGTGCTGCATTCTGACTATAACGTGGAAAATTCAAGAATGTGTGTGAATGTGAACGAAAATTCAAGAATTTATCCTGGAGGGACAGACCATATTGAGTCCTGCTACCCACAGTTAAAAAATAAATATTAGTTTGGAATACCACTTTGATGTAATTTGTTATGGATAGGCTGTAGGACACAGTAGTTAAGAACAGATGCTCTACTCTAGGTAAATAATTTATTTCATTACCTCTTCCAGCTTCTAGAGCTTGCTCATCTTCCTCATCATCTCATCTTATTTTGCCATCATTGAAACCATTACATTGCTTCTCTGTGACCCTTTTTCATTATTATCCCCTCTCCACAGATACCAACCTCCCCTTCCCACCCCTTCTATCCCATCACCTCTTCTCTTCTCTTCCCCCATACTCCCCCCTTTGCCTCCCTGACCTCAGCTGATTCATGTGCTTAAAGTGGGCTCACCATGATAATCCAGAAAATCTTACCTCAAAGTCTGTAACTCCAATCACATCTACAAAGTTCCCTTTGCATTATAAAGTGACCTATTCACAAGTTCCAGGGATTAGAGCATGAATATCTTTGGGAGCCATTTCTGCATACTGTGACATCCCTTTTATTGAAAATTATGTGGTGGGGAGAACATTACCCCATGAGATAATCCCTCCCACACATGAAAAGGCAAGAATAGGAATTCCCTCTGATGCTAAAAGTAGGCTGTCATAGGACAAAAATGCAATGATTGATGGATGGATGGATGGATGGATAGATAGATAGACAGATAGATGGTAGATAGGGATATAAAACTCTCTCTAAATCTTCATCTCTATCTCTACCTATCACCAGAGAGATGAGAAAGAATGAAGGTATAAAAAGTGGAAGGCCAAGTGAATTTCTTGATTACCATCCTCATACGTTTTCTGGTACTGTTTTTGGTGTCTACCCCAATGTAGCATTTAGGCTCTGAATTAGGTGCTGGAAGAAATGAAAGTTTTTTTAGAGCTGTAGACATAATGTGGTTGTTCATTCCTCTTACTTCCTTGCAAAAAAACTGTTAAGTCCATTATAGAATCTTTTGCTAAAATGGAGTAGAGGCTATGTGCTGTGGCTCGTGCCTGTAATCCCAGCACTTTGGGAGGCTGAGGCCAGCAGATCACCCGCAGTCAGCAGTTCAAGATCAGCCTGGCCAACATACAGTGAAACCCCATCTCTACTAAAAACACAAAAATTAGCTGGACGTAGTGGCACATGCCTGTAGTCCCAACTATCTGGGAAGCCGAGGCAGGAGAATCACTTGAATCTGGGAGGTGGAGGTTACAGTGAGCCGAGATTGTGCCACTGCATTCCTGCCTGGGTGACAGAGCAAGACTCCATCTCTCAAAGAAAAAAATAAATAAATAAAATAAAAATAAAATGGAGTAGAGTAGCTACAGGAAATTACAAATGGTAGCTCATGTGTTTGGGCAATGATATGACCTGGAACAGAAATTTGCCTGCTTCCCAATCCAGTGACTGGCGTAGCTAATTTCAGAAACATAGACATTTCCATGAGTCCTTGAGGGGCAGAAGTAAAGGAGTCTGTAATCCAGCGTCAGTTTTCCTTTAAGGGATGCATATTAATGAGGGACAAGAACTATGTATCAGAAGTGACAGGATGAATATCCCCAAGGGACACGTGGCTGATTTTCTGTAGGATAAAAGCACAGAAAAATCTCAGGAGGGATCTGTGGCCAGCAGAAGAGCTTTGCTGATCTTCCTATATGGCAACCAATGAATACTGGCTTTGCACAGAGAACAGATTGTATGTTAGTTGGGCAGTGGAAGCAGCAGGGATAAGTATCTACCATTAAAAACGGGGCAACAGAATCTATAATGAACTTAACAACAACAAAACAACCTCATTAAATAGTGAGCAAAGAATATAAACAGACACTTCTCAAAAGAAAATATATAAGCAGCCAACAAACATATAAGAAAATTCTCAATATTGGTAATCACCAGAAAGAATGGCTATTATTTAAAAGACAAAAAGAAATAACAGATGTCGGTGAGGTTGCAGAGAAAAGGGAATGCTTACGCGCTGTTGGTGGAAAGTAAACTACTAGTTCAGCCACTCTGGTAAGCAGTGTGAAGATATCTGAAACAACTAAAAACAGAATTACCATTTGACCCAGACATCCCATTATTGGCTAACTCCCACCAAATAAATCATTTTACCAAATGAGCATTCATATGTTTGCTGCAGCACTATTTAAAACAGCAAAAATCTGGAACCCACCTAGATGCCCATCGACAGGTGGACTGGATAAAGAAAACGTGGTACATAGACACTACAGAACAGTATGCAGCCATCAAATGGAATGAAATCACATCTTTGCTGCAACACGGATGCCGCTGAAGGACATTATCCTAAGTGAGTTAACACAGAAACAGAAAAACCAAATGCCATATGTCCTCACTTATAAGTATGAGCTAAACATTAGATACACATGGACATAAAAGTGGAAACAATAGTGGAGATTTCAAAAGGGCAGAGGGAAAAAGGGGCAAGGGCTGAAAAACTTCCTATTGGCTACTGCATTCACTATTTGCATGATGGGATCAATAGAAGCCCAAACCTCAGCATTATCCAGCATATCTATGTAACAAACCTGAACATGTGTCCCCTGAATCTTAAATAAAAATCAATCAATCAATAAAATAAAGAACAGGTAGCACGAGGTAAGCAGGAGTCAGAAAAGAAGCTGCCAGAAGGCTAAGTACTAGGATCACACCTGAAATTTCCTTTGAAAAAAGTTGCAACTTGAGGAAGGAAAATGTGTTAAGAAGAAATTCTGAAGGATGGAGAAGTTATGAAATGAAACTGAATTTACAGAGAGAGAGAGAGAGAGAGAGAGAGAAAGAAACCGTCTCAGGAGGGGTCTGTGGCCAGCAGAAGAGGTTTGCTGATCTTCCTACATGGCAACCAATGACTGTTGGCTTTGCATAGAGAACAGATTGTATGTTAGTTGGCCAGAGGAACCAACAGGGATAAGCAGCTCTATCACCCAGGCTGGAGTGCAGTGGCGCCATCTTGGCTCACTGCAACCTCCGCCTCCTGGGTTCAAGTGATTCTCCTGCCTTGGCTTCCCAGGTAGTTGGGACTACAGGCATGTGCCACTATGCCCAGATAATTTTTGTGTTTTTAGTAGAGACAGGGTTTCACACAAATAGCATCCATCTCCAAATCCCAACTCCATCAGTGATAAAAGGGGCTGTGGTTTCAAATGAAACCAATTTTAGAAAGGAAAAAAAAGAGGTTTTTTTTGTGTGTGAGGGAGGTTGGGGTTGTTTTGTTTGTTTTTTAGCATATCTGATCTGCTTACACTTTGGCAAACTTCTGTATGTAGCAAATTCTCTTTTGGAAAATTGAAGTCAATTGAAAAATGCATTCTGACACAAGCTTATCTTTTGCAAGACTAACAGTTGCCATAGACCTACTTATTTAGCTCAAGGATAGTTTAATATTTTATTTAAAAGAAGTTTCCTCAATACTTGCTCCTTAACTGCATTCTGTGTCAACAGCTGTCACTTAGGTTTTGGGCATCAGAATTGTTACTGCAAATTGACCTTCAATAAGTCATATAACCTCACCCAAGATGATAAAGCTTTGAATACATAATGCATAATATAGTTTTTCATAGTGAACACTTCAGGTCTGAGAGTAACATGCATGTTGTTTCATCATAAGACAGAGCACTGGATTTTCCTGTAGAGTTAATTTAAATCACCCTATTTTTTGGTAGACATTGGACAACTTATATAATATTGTATATTAACTTTATTTTTGGACTATTTACAATGATCCGAAATTGTTGTTTGTGATATTTATGAATTTTAACACACTGTTTCCCCTTGCCTAGATCTTATCCAAAATTTTGCAAATTGTTTCCCCTCTAAATTTCCAGAGTGCAAAGAAATATCAAATGGAGAAGGGAAAGAATGTATAAGATGTTCTCAGGTATCAAAATAAAACTATCCCTTTTTTTCTACTACCTGGCTTGTTTACTGGATGTGAAACATACAGTTTACAATCTTCAACTTGCCTTACGTAAAATCAGAAAGCCTTAATTCTACTTACTTCACGATACTAAAAAAATGTGAAGTTTAAAATTATATGTATAGTCTTTTATCTAAGTATTAACTAGATCCAGAAGGCAAAGTGAGACGTATAAATTTTTATCTAATAAAGAAATGAACACATTAATAAAAAGGTTCTACAATCATTACACTAAACTCACCTCACATGTTAGTTGACATCAAAACGTTTAATTAGATGATGTACTGTTTGCAGATCAAGCAGAACCACCAAAGAACAGGTCCCTCTATCCAGTAAGACGGACTCTGTGATTGTGCATGAAGTGGTTACGGAGAAAGCGAACAATTGCTGCCTGATCATGAAAAATCATCACTCAAATCTGAAGGCACAATCACCCTCAGTGATGCTATGCAAACACTGTGAAAATGAAGTTTCCAAGTTAATTTTGTCAACACTGGCATGTCTTTATTTACTTATTTTAGTTTTTTATATTTTGAGGTGGAGTCTCACCCCACCAACCAGCCTGCAGTGCAGTGGCCTGATCTCGGCTCACCAGAACCTTCGTCTTCCGGGTTCAAGCCACCCTCCTGGCTCAGCCTCCTGAGTAACTGGGATTACAGGTGTCCAACACCACGCCCAGCTAAGTTTTTGTATTTTTAGTAGAGATGGGGCTTCACCGTATCAGCCAGGATGGTCTCAATCTCCTGATCTAATGATCCGTCCACCTCGGCCTCCCAAAGTGTGGGGATTACAGGCATGAGCCACCATGCCCAGCTGACACTGGCATGTCTTAACAAAATTGCTTCACATTATATGTTTGTATGTGCATGTGTCTATAGGTAGGATTTTCTAGGAAAATTACCTTTTGGATTTTGAATCCTGAGCCCTTCTTATATCTGATGCAGCAGAAGAAACTTTTCTTCCTCTGGCCACTATGCTATGTCTACATTATTGGGAGTTGGTAGGGATTTTATTAAAACCAAGTAAATGACAGCTGATTTTAAATTTAAGAATAAATGCTATGTTTCAAGTGAAACAGAATGAACACCTTTGGACTACATATTGGGTGTCAATAAATTATTTTTGCAGAGATAACTCAGTCTTTCAATGTCTTTACAACATCTAGTAGCCCAATAGAAGAAAGTTACCCTTAGTGGCCCTTTCTGAGGCTGCTATTTTATGTCATTCCTACTGCTGCTTCTATCATGCCTGCATGAGACAGACAGAGATTTTAAAGAATGCACAGGCTACAGAATGGTTCTGTCTCACTTGCTTTATCGCCAACAGTGTGACTCACATCCTAACTGAGGCAGTGAGAAGCTGGAAACTGTTTCTCTCCCTGGACCATAATTTTCTTTGTCACCCCTCTCCCCACTTTAGAGTTATGGTTGGCAGGTAATGACATAACAAATAAATTGTGTTCTCTGTGGAAAGTCCAATCATTTAGGGGAAAACAAAAGAAGTGTATTTCAGTTCCATCTTCATAATTAGAAAATTAGTCTTTAATTTGACTTGGGAATTGTGCATTTGTACCTATGTGCATGTAAATGTATAGTATGTGTGTGTTTTAGGGGACTAAGACATTAGGGTTATCTGTGCTTAAAAGTAAGTTCATATATTTACTAGCCATGGGAAAGTAACTCAGTTTTTCTGGGCCTAAATTCTCTAATCTATTAAGTGAAGCACAGTTCAGTGTCATTAATTTGGGTGGTTGTATAAAATAATATAACAACAACTATTTATTGAGCACTTACTATATGCCCAGCACAGCCTGTTTTACATTTAGTATCCCATTTTACCTCACAAAAGTATTAAGTTAATATTGACAAATGAACAATTTTTTAAAACTTGAAAACCTAACCTTTAGTTAAGGCAAATTCTGATATACTGAACACACAAAAGTGAGTCAGTGACCACAGAACATTTTTAGAGTTTTGAGCAAGTGCCACTGAACATTCTTTTAGATATGCAGTTCGGTAACTGGATCGAGCCAACTGATATTTTCAACAGTTCCCCTTTATGAAGTCAGTGACTATATCAAGATTTGCAAATGTAGAGGCCACAGAAAATTGAAAAAAATACCCATTTTTATGGTTCAGATATACTATAAAAACCTTGACCAGAACGTCTCAAGAAAGTAGGGAGGAATTTGCACTTTTTGAATTTATCATTTAATTCAGAAGCCTGTATAGAGTACTTGATTAAGGCGATAAGGCTATATCTGTAAGGCAGAGACTAGTTAAACAAGCAGTAGGTTCCTGGTGTCACTCTATGCACTGTAAGTAATATTCTTTTATAGATTCTTGCACGGCTCAGAGGATTAAAGCTTTATCTTTTAAAATAACTCTGATATCTCTATGATATTTAACACCTAGCCCAATCTGATCTTCTAACAAATAACTTTTCATGGGAAAATTAAAAATATGTATTTGGCATCGAACTATATTAAAGTGATTCCTTAGAACCTACAAAGATTAGTATGTTAAATCTCAATTATTTTCTCTGTTAACCACCAATTCTAAAAATGGAAAATTTGGCTTTTGTAATATAAATATATATTTGATCAATTATCAGAGCATGCTTTTTAAATAGATTAAAAGAATATTTTTGGAAAAGAAGGATGATTCAAACATGCTTATATCTTTATCTTTTTTTAAAGATGGGGTGTGGATATCTTTCCTATACAGAACATTAAGAAGTAAAAATCTCAACTGTCCACGTCAGGAAATAAAGTATCACTTCATTTTTTTTCTTTTTTTTTTTTAACTATTTCTATACTATACACATCCCATAAATACAAGCAATGCTGTCTTAAATTTGATGATTTTGTTTTGTTTTGTTTTGTTTTGTTTTTTAGAGACAATAAGATATAAGGAAAATGCTGGGCATGGTGGCTCATGCCTGTAATCCCAGCATTTTGGGAGGCCAAGGGAGGAGGATTGCCTAAACCCAGAAGTTCAAGACCAACCTGGGCAACATAGCAAGTAAAACCCTATCTCTACAAAAAATAAAAATAAATTTAAAAAATAGCCAGGCATGGTGGCACATGCCTATAGTCCAAGCTACCCGGGAGTATAAAGTGGGAGGACAGCTTGATCCCAGGAGGTCTAGGCTGCAGTGAACCATGATTGCACCACTGCACTCCGGCCTAGGTGTAGAGAGTGAGACCCTGTCTCAAATCAAAAAAAGAAAGGAAAGGAAAATGCAGAATTCAGCCAGCTTTCTGGAGAATATTATAGTCTTTAGCCATTTGTTTAAACACAAAACACAATCAGTTAAGCATGCCAAACAAGGCAGGTCAGCATGAAGTTATATTCTTCAGCCCATGAAAAGCAGTGTGATCACCTACTAATTGTCTAATCAGCTTACATTTTACATAAATCAATTATCCTCAGTTAAAGACTCTAGGGTTCTACTGTGAACACTCAGCATTCCGGATCCTACAGGCAGGTTATCTCAGAAGATTATCTTATAGAAATACTTAATTCATTTGACACCACTGGCATTAACTTGAAATATAAGCAGTTTCCTCAGACTAACAAGAAAATCTTAGGCATTGTGTATCCTTTTCTGAGTCTAAGTTCTGAATGTCCGTGTCCTCTCAAAATTCATATTTTGAAGTTCTAATCCCCAGTATGACGGTATTAAGAGGTGGAGACTTTGGGAGGTGATTAGGAGATGAGGGATAGAACCCTAATGAATAGGATTCGTGCCTTTATAAAACATGCCCTTATAAAACAACATTTAAAAGTTTGCTTCCCTTCTCTGTTCTCTGCCATGTGAGGTTACAAGAAGAAGGCCATCTACAAACCAGGAAGCAGGCCCTCACCAGACATTGGACCTGCCAAAGCCTTAGTCTTGGACTTCACAGAATACAGAACTGCAAGAAATATAAGTTTGTCTTTTAAGCCGCTCAGTCTATGGTTAATTATAATTAATTATAGCAACCTGAACTAATGTAGGAAAAGATAATTGTGTCATTCCATGGATAGAAATTTGAGGAACACATTTTCATATTCAGCTTTAACAACATGAATATAGTTTATAGTTATGTTTTATGATCTAATAAATTTTAATCTTCTGTGTCCAATAATTCTAAAAACTACCTCTTAAAGAAAATACAGTCTCAGCTCAGTTATTTAAGTGAAAACAGGACTACTATTTTAGTTATATTTATATTCATTTATTTTTCTAATCTTTATGCTTTCTGGTCAGTTTTATTTCAAGGAGTATAGAAAAATAAATTGTTGAAATGTTAATTGAACAAATAGGTGTTCTTAAGGCTTTTGTTAAAGTACTATTCACTTTAGCTATACAAATTTACAATGGTGAACAACAATTTGAATGTGCATATACATATAATGTGTTTATATGTACATTCAAATTGCTGTATGTATGTATTTTTATGACCTCTCAGTTGACAGAGCAAGGGCATATGTATGTATATATATATATGTATATCCATGATATTTAACACCTAGTCCAATCTAAAAACATTTGTTTTATAGCTAAAGTGAATATTACTTTAACAAAAGCCTTAAGAACACACACACACACACACACACACACACATATGCCCTTGCTCTGTCAACTGAGAGGTCATAAAAACAATATTGACTCAGTAAGAACAAGCACACCTCGTGTCCATCTCCTGGTTTATAACACTATTATTTAATAAAAGAAACTAGGGCTCCTTAGCTCATTCTAGGGCTAAGGAATATACAAAATGAGTCTGGAGCATCTTGTAGGCATTACCGGAAAGTAAGAACATGTTTAAAAACACTAACAAACACTTCAATGGTGGAATATGTCAGTGTGACACAGAGTCAACTCTAGAGCTCTTAATGGCCAAAGCGGGAACAATCTGAGTAGAAACTAAAGTAGTACTGAATTATAACCCAAGTACAAAATAAATATCTAGACGTCCTTATGGATATAAATAATTGAGCAAATAAACAAGTGGGAGAAGAGGAATATCTTATGCAGAGTCTTTCAAATAATATATGTAGATGCCCTGTCCTCAAGGGGATAGGTAACAGCACCACACTCTATAAGTGTGGACTGCGTATAGTGACTTCCTTCCAAAAAGGACAGTTTGAAACGAGGGAGGAAATGGGAACTTTGCGGTGGAGAAACCTGATGAATACTATCGCACCCAGGTGATCATCAATAGCGTTAAGTCATGTAGATAGTAAGCATCCTTCTCATGATATAATGAGAATGGCACTTCATTTCTTCCTCCAAAAACTCATAATCTAAGTCTAATCATGAGAAAAACACTGGACAAATTTCCCCTGAGAGATATCTGCAGAATCCTTGACCACTGCTCCTCAAAAAATGTCACAGTTACCCAAAACAAGATAATTCCAGGAAACTGTCACAGCCAAAGGGAGCCAAAAGAGACATGACAACTAAATGCAATGTGGAATCAGAGATGGGAACAGAGCAAAGACACTAGGTAAAACTAAGAAAAGCTATATCAAGTATGAACCTTAGATACTAAGAATGTACCAATATTTATCAATGGTAACAAATATACCATCCAAATGTAAGATGCTAACAGAAGGGGAAATTGAATGTGGGGTGTACGGGAATTCTGTACTAGCTTTTTCTGTACATCCAAAAATATATTAATAATATTAATACTATATTTGTGAAAAATGAGTTTAGGTTAAGTAAAATGCAGCTCTGCCCTTTCTATTAATTCAACCAGAGACCTGGCTGTAAGTTCCTCTTCCCCACAGATCCTTCTCTTTCCAGCCAAGTGTATGCCTCCTCTGTTACTTCTATAATTCTTTGCATACACTTCTACTAAAACATTTATAACCTGACTAATGATATGCATTTTCTTTCCTACCTTCTAAATACTTTACCACTTTAGGGAGTTAATAAAATAATTCCATCTTTATATCTGCAAACTTTACATAGCATAGTACCAAAGATATACAAGAAATAAAAACATTTGTTGAATGTCTTCATAAATAAATAAATACACATACAATGCTTTAAACATAAATAAACTCATGGAAAACAGGTATTTTTTAATCATTCACAATATGTGCTAAATTGTTGTAGAGTTGTAGGTTACATGGCTTTGATGAAAATTCTTCGTCTGTCCAAACTTTAGTCAGGCTACTAAAGTTTCTCTTAGATCCATCTGTGTACTTTCTTGTAAAATCCAGTTTTAGCAAAGAAACATGCTAAGTCAGTTTAGCAACAATTCTCCACTCTTGATAATCTGATCATGCCAATATCTGATGAAGTTTTTCATCTTCAACCATTTCAAAAGTGATATCTGGTCAGCCTGGCCTGTCTTTAGCAAGAATCCTCCTTACTCCTGTTTCCTCTTAGTAATATTCCATCCACTGACCCTTGCCCTCCTCCTTTGCCATAATTCCCACTTGCCAATGTTGTATTCAGAACTCAGCTTAATGTCTCTCCTCTGCTACTAACTCCCATTACAGTGGTTCTATCTTGATGGTCCTGAATAAAGTATTCCTTGCTGGTTTTTTTATTATTATTATACTTTAAGTTCTGGGGTACATGTGCAGAGCTTGGAGAATTGTTGCATAGGTACACACATGCTATGGTGATTTGCTGTCTCCATCCCCTCATCACCTACATCAGGCATTTGCTGTGTTTTAATAAGTGTCATTAATTTTTTTTCTTTAGCAGCTTCAAACTAGTAATATTTTTCATCAATAGAACTGAAATGATAATCTCTAACTTATGAATGTTTTTTCATTGTCCATGAGTCAAATATGATACAAACCTTAGCTGTTATGTATAATTAGAAAATAACTGAGAATAATATTAAGGTGTACAAGATACTTTATTTAGGCAGACTATGTTTTTATAATTGGATCTCAATTGATTTTTTAGCTTCATCTGTAATTATTCCACTACAACTATGTTCCAGTCAAACAAACTTTAAAAAAAAAAAAAACAGTATTCTATTTCATTGAATATACACTTTCTATACCTTCTATCAGTAATACTCTTTTCATCCTCCCAGTTTGGAAATTTACTATTAACATTTCAAGACTAATGCTGTAAAATAATGCAATATGAGTTCTCTCAAATGCATATGATAATTATCAAACATTTATAAATTTATTCACAAGCGCAATAATGGAAGTCTAGCTATATCTTTTATGAATCCAAACTTTCTGAGATGAAAGGGTTCAGAAATGCCTTAAGTGCTCCAAATAAACAAATTGGAAGATAATAACTACAACCAAGAAATTCTTAGAACTAAGTTGCCAACTGTTCTTTTCTGCTTAAAAAAAGAAATACCTATCTGCATTACTTAGGTTACACATATGCTATTAAGGTTAAAGATAAACATAAATTTAAGTCTTTTAACTTTTTTATCATGTTTTGAGAAAAACATTAAAAATGAATTTCCAAATGTGTAAAATTTCAGTTACCCTTTTTTCATGCAGTCAATTGACACATTTTTCTTTGTGAGGGCCAAGTTTGGATTGCATTTGTCTCTACTTTATTCCATATGACAAAAGTTTATTTCTTCCTATCAAAATCCACTCTATTTTTAAATATCAAGATTCATTCAGACAGAATTTTTGCTTGAACTTAATCTTACAGTTAATACTTCTAAGCCCCAGTTTCCCTGTATATCAAATCTGAAAGTGAGAACAAGGTTTAGAGAATGAGAAATCTGAAGTAAAATTAAAATCTTACAAATATAATGATTATCTGAAATATTATATCTGATAGTATGTCAAAAGACAAAATTAGAACAAATTTAGTTTTAAAAATAGAATCGGCTTTTATTAACATTGTATAAATTGAACAGCATCACATCTAGAAATAAGTAAGTCCTCCGTTGCATATAGCAGATATAGTTTTCATCAAGTAGGAATATAGAAACAGAACAATAAAAAAGGTGGATTGGTTAATAACAGATTACTTAAGGCTACTTTTCTTACAAGAGTTTAAGCAGAGGGGACTTCCTCATCAAGCCATTCATGTTGACTGGGCCCTTTCCATTTGGTTGCTGAGGGTCTCCCGTTTTCAGGAAAAAATGTTCTGTCGGGAGAGTTTTCTGCTTCCTTAAATGTTTTACTTTGATTGTCTAGCATTTAACATGAATGACTGCATTTGGGTTTGCTCTTTTGGGGCCTAATAGAGGAGCCCAGATACAAATTTTATTTAGAAGTATTTTACTAATTTTTTAGTGTTGGAGTGGAAATAACCACCATTCACTTACTCTGAAATTACATATGGCTAAAACTGGCCTTAAGATGGACTATCCATTCGAAAACCCAGAAAAATGCAGTTTGTTTCATGTTGAATTGAGCACCCTAAGGGCAGAATTGTATCTGAAAGTTTATCAGCATTATAAATGAAAAAATAATTAAAGCTTTCCAAAATGTTTCTTTATAACAACTAATAAAAATAAATGTATATATTCTATCTCTATTTATAGCACCTATCACTTTGCAATTAGTAACATGCTTATTCTTCAGTTTCTTAGGAGAGATTATCACTTCTTTAGAGTAAGGGCCATATTTTATTCATCATTATATATTTAGCAACTGGTTAATAATAATAACAATAATAATCGAAATTATCTTTTTTTAGGTTTCCTAAATAGACGTTTGTGTTCAAGCTCCTTACTTATATTATCCAATTTAATCCTCAGAAAAACTCCACTTCATCAAGTAACTATGTTTAATCCTCTAACAGATACTATCTATGGTTTCAAAGAGATTAAGTAATTTTTGTCATATCATATCATTAGAAAACAAAGAAAATTGTTCAATTCCATATCTTTTACATTGCAGAATCCACGTTCTTACCTTTTATACTATAACATGGTTTATTTATTCATTTAGCAGATGAAAAATATACTATATGTATCAGAGACTACTCAGCATTGGGATGTGTTGGTAAACAAGACAAAAATCTTTATTTTCATGGGACTTATTATGTCATATGAAATAGGAAAGAAAAAGCCACACAACAAAATCATCTACAAAAATATGCAAGATCATATTAGAATAGCATGAAAACATTTATAATATTTAAAAAAATATAGATGAATGGGACAGTTTTTTAAAAAGTAGACTGACATAAGAAGTTGAAGAAAAATGAGAACTCTGAATGGGCTTGAAAATTTTATGAAATTAAATTCCAAATTTAGAATGAGCACTAGGCTAGGTGATATAAAATTTTCTCAATTTTCAAATGTTTTAAAGTGATGCACAGTCTTACCAGTTTAAAAAGTGCTAACATGGTCTGTATTAGACAAACAGCTTTAGAGGTGGGAAAATGAGGGAAAGGGGATTTTAGAAGGCTGCTAAAACATGGAAAAACTTAAGAAGTTAAGAAATGAAAATTATTCATCAACCTCAGTTTTTAAATAGATGTAATTATTTTAAAGAATATTATTTTTTCTTTGTAGATTCTGGATATCAGCCCTTTGTCAGATGGGTAGACTGCAAAAAT